>BQNB010026522.1:0-58514 GCA_026074375.1 Tanacetum coccineum | reverse complement strand
ATTTATCCGATCTCGGATAGTCCATGGGTTAGTCCAGTCCATTGTGTTCCTAAAAAAGGTGGTATGACCGTTGTCAAGAACAAAAGTGTTGTTTATACGGACCACTCTGCTTTAAAATACCTTTTCAACAAGAAAGACGCCAAAGCACGATTGCTTAGATGGGTCTTACTTCTTCAAGAATTTGATTTTAAGGTTATCGATACCAAGGGAGCTAAAAATTATGCAGCCGATCACCTCTCTCGTCATGAAAACCCTTATGAGAATACTTTTGATCCAAAAGAAATTACCGAGACTTTTCCTTTAGAGACTTTAAGTGTGTTAACTTCCAAAGACCAAAGTACCCCGTGGTTCGCCGACTTTGCTAACTACCACGCGGGGAAATTCATTAAAAAAGGAATGTCGACTCAAGAGAAAAACAAGTTCTTTAAAGATGTAAAACATTATTTCTGGGATGACCCTTTTCTTTTCAAGACTTGTGCGGATCAAATAATCCGAAGGTGTGTAGATGGCAAAGAAGCTCTTGAAATTCTCGAGGCTTGCCACAGTGGACCCACCGGGGGACACTACGGTGCCAACTTTACCGCCAAGAAGGTTTTTGATGCCGGTTTTTATTGGCCTACGATTTATAAGGATGCCTACGAATTGATCAAATCTTGTGATGCATGTCAAAGACAAGGCAAAATCTCTCAACGTGATGAGATGCCTCAAAATGTAATCCAAGTTTGTGAAATTTTCGATGTTTGGGGTATCGATTTTATGGGACCTTTTCCGTCGTCTAGGGGTAACAAATATATTCTAGTAGCCGTCGATTATCTTTCCAAATGGGTTGAAGCAAAAGCGCTCCCCACCAATGATGCTAGGGTAGTTGTTAAGTTCTTAAAATCCCTTTTCTCCCGATTCGGTGCTCCGAGAGCAATCATAAGCGATCGTGGGACCCATTTTTGTAATGACAAATTTGATAAGGTTATGTCTAAATATGGTGTCACCCATCGTCTTTCGACTCCTTACCACCCTCAAACGAGTGGTCAAGTTGAAGTCACGAATCGAGGTCTCAAAAGAATTTTGGAGAGGACGGTAGGAGAAAACCGTGCCTCATGGTCCGACAAACTAGATGATGCATTATGGGCTTTTAGAACCGCTTACAAGACTCCAATTGGATGTACTCCGTACAAGTTAGTCTATGGAAAAGCGTGTCACTTACCAGTTGAACTAGAACACAAAGCATATTGGGCTCTTAAGCATGCCAACTTCGATTTAAAGACCGCGGGCGATCATCGAAAGCTTCAACTCAATGAACTTAGCGAGCTTCGTGATCAAGCTTACGAGAATTCGCTAATCTACAAGGAGAAGACAAAGAAACTACACGATTCCAAGATAAAGAACAGAATCTCAATGTTGGTGATTCAAGTCTTCGCTTTTTAACTCCCGATAATGATTTTCTTTGGAAGCTCTAAGTCCTGTGTCGGACCTTTCTAATATTACGAAGTTTATCCTTATGCACTGCCAAGTAGTCTCATACCGAGGGTTCTATATTTAGTCAAACTGCCCACCATCTTAAGCAATTCTAATGGAGGGGATACACCACCATTGGTTATCCCGGATCTCCAGACTTTCCCTAAGGACAACTAAATTCAGGGATCGAGTCGAGCTTGCGACTCGGTGATAAAAAACAAGCCGCTTCATGGGAGTTCACCCCATGCTTATCCTTTCTATTTTCTTATCTAATGTGCTGTGTTGAGAGATGCTTGTGCTCTCTCCAATTTCTCGATGTTTGTTGCTTGTTTATTGTGATTTTTGTAGGATCGACCCAACAAATTCTTTAAAGACTCTCGTGTCCGGTGTTGTTTCCCGTTCTACTCGAGCTTTTCATCCTTTGTGTGAAATTAGTTTGGGGAGATCCGATATCCTTTCATCATTATCGATTAACGTTTATCTTTGCATACTTCATAAACGGCTTAGATTTTCGTAGAATCCCGACTTTAAACATTGAGGACAATGTTTCGTTTTAGTTTGGGGAAGGGAATCTATCGATTTGATGTTACTTGCTTATTGTTTTGTTCTCACGTACCCGTTTTCCCACAAAAATAGCAAAAATTTTAAATTTTTAGTCATATATATATATATATATATATATATATATATATATATATACTAAAAAGTTTTAAGTCTCGGAGGTAGGTTTTACGTGGTAAGTTTATGTGTAATTTTTGACCCGATCGTACGTGTAGAGTTCTAGCTTTCTCCCTTAACAATTAATGATGATAGTTTGTGCTAGTCTCATGTAGACTTTAAACATGCTAAACTTGAATCGTTAGTAAATGAAAACTTGTGCTAATCTCAAGAAGATTTTAAATAGGCCGAGTTGGAATTTATATAGGCTAAGTATTTGCGAATTTCTTTTGCAAAGAATAAGAGATGATAGTGTTGTTTACGAATTAGGATACTAAGCAAAGTTTATTTGGAAAACTTAAAGGCTTATAAGAATAACTTGTGGTTTTTCTTCCCAGGAGTTCTTAAAATGATTAATTATACGTGTTCTCTTTAATTTTTACAATTTAGAGTTTTACTCTTAAAAGTCTAATCAACATATTCAGAGAAAAAAGCTTTATCAATATCATTGGTAAATAAGAATTTTAGTTCAAGTTTATACTTTGGTTTTCTAAAACAAAATTTTTACTATTTGCAAAAATATAGTGCAAAAAAAAAAAAACTATAAAGATATAGTTGGTAAATAAAAAGGATGCAAGTTATAAATCCTTAAGTGTTAATAAGTAATGTGCAAACTCCATCGCAATAAAGTACATGGGCATTTGTCGGTTCGCTCCCGATGTGACATCGAAAGAAAGGATGGAGGATGTATATTTAGGGTTGGTATCATAATAAGTACGCGAGCTCTTGTCGGAGGCGAGGCCGATGTGTCGTTGAAAGAAAAGTGATACCAATTCCTAGCCTAATAGTGTGAATAGTAAATAATAATGTTGTAAAGTTAGAAAATAAATAGTAAAAGTTTCATTTTCTAAAACCAAGGTATTCTTTTTGAGCTAAGGTTTGCAAAAGTCTACAAAGCTTTTTCATCAGAAGTTCATGCGTTTCGGTTAGTATTCTCCGGATGGGGTGTCAAAAGCCTTAGCACTTACCCGATGACGGTGGGATTGCTAGAGAAGAAAGTCATTCATGGGACAAGTGAACCAATGATGTCTTAGCTAAGGAGGTTTTTGTTTGCTTTGAGTTGTGATTCTACTAAGTGATTAACATATTAGCCCAAAAGGCCCATGTGTAAAACTTGGTCGGATTTCAACTATCTAATATGTGGATTTAATGGTTTAAATTAATTTGAACACATACACCTAAATTTATGATTTATGTCGGGAAGAGGAATTCACAAGTTGTAATTATAAGTAGTCTTAGCATCTTAGTTCGTAATTAGCAGTGATCTTATTTTTAAGCTTAGCATGGGAAAAGTGAAAAATCGGGGATGATGAAGTTATCTTTTAGACACTTAATTGTGCTTTTTGTTCTATGATCCTAAAAGTTACCAATAAGGTAATGAAAACAATACATTATGTCAAATAAGTTGTAGTTAGGTAGTTAATTATCAAGAAAAATATTTGAAAATGGGAAGTCGGGTGTTTTATAACTTGTGATCTCTTAACGTTCTCAACAAAACTCTTTGCTACTTTTCAAAGGTTTAGTTTGGGGAAGTTTCAAGGTATTTACTTATAAGGCATGTGATATTGCATGAGGATACTCAATCGTTTAGTTTGGGGAATTTTGATAAGTGTAGAATACACATATCCATTTGAACTTAAAACAACCCAATTAAACCCAAAACAGACCAAAAATGGCAAAAATATGCTTGTATTTGTGTTTTGTGTGTGCAGGTATGGATAAATCAAAAAATCACAAGAAAACAGTCAAAAACAAGAAAGCATGGACACGAGAATCTGAAGAGTACAAAAAGAAGCCATAGAATCAAAGCCGATGCCAGAAAAGTCAAGCCTCAGTCAAACCCAGTCAAACATGGTCAACAAAAGTCAACAAGACCCCATAATATTCCATTTTCACCCTCCAAGTTTCACAAAAATCCCTAAAAAGCTTAATAGGCCTTCTAAAACCTAAATGGGCCTTACCCGGATTCTTAAGCCCAAATCCCTAGCCCACTTTCCTTTTTTATAAACCATAAGGGCTGGTTTTGCAAATTCCAAAAGTGAGTTTATAACTAAAAAAAGAAGGATCCAAACACAAGGACTCAAATTGCCAACTTCCTAAACTTCAAACCGATTTACCCTTTTCAGTTAGAAAAAGGGCGGGTAAAATCGTGTTACTATTCATCGTCTCTCCCAACATTCACCTTAGTCAAAACAAGGGGCAATTAAGAATTAAAGGGCCTATTAGTCAATTCATGAGCTCCCTAATACATATGAAAGGTCAAATCAGTCAAATTAAGGGGTTACTTATCCTCACTCAAGCTCACCTCACACGTCAGCAATGGTGAAAGCACAATCATATGTGAGATTTGCACTCAGCTTACTCACAAAGGAAGCATAAGCTGTCACATCAAGGAATGACAGCTTGGCAATCCTTGAGTGCACAATTTGATCAAACGACCATAAATGAAGCTCGAATGATTAAAGAAATGATTGGCCAGGATTGAAAGATTGGAAAGCAAGGCAAGAGGGCTAGAATCCTCTTCATTCACCTATAAATAGGCCTCACTTCTCTCACACACACAAAAATAGTTTTTTTAGTAATTTTTAGTCTAGCTTAATTTCGTAATTTTACTTAAATGTTTTGTAATTTTTTTAAGCAATGTAATCAGTCTCTTCAATTAATGAAATTCAGTTTTAAAGCTTTTCAAAACTCACTCTTAAGCTTCTCAAATATTAATCTATTTCTCATAAGCCTGTCATAAGCTCATTTAAAGCTCTTTTAGTCTATAAGCTGAAATAGAGTTTATTTTAATTCAGAATTAATCTTACTTAAACCTTAAATCAGTTTAAACTTACATTTATCATGGACCTATTTGGATATGAGCTTTTTGGAAGGGGATCTTAACTTGGAAGAGATCCCAAGGACTTTACCCTAGCTTATCTAATAAGCTAGGGAGCTTGTAGCTGCCATTATTGGTCCTTTTGTTTAGCTAAAGGTTCAAGTAAGTTTCTCTTTTAATTTTTCTCTAATTTTAAATTGCTTAGTTAAAATTTATATGCTTATCATTGCTTATTTGCTTATTCTATTTGCTTATTAGAACTTATTTGTGTTTAGTTTAGCTTATTAATCTTAAATGTTCATCTGTTTTTGCTTTTGATAGTCTAGATCTTTATTTTTCATATAGTCATAAAAAACCAAAAATATTAGATAGCATAGTATTAATCTTTGATTTCTAGTTAAATTCAGCTGTTAATTCTTGTTTATTAAGCTTGTTTTAAGCCAAAAATCATCTGGTAGTTAAAACTTGTTCATTAGATTTCACCTTAAAAGCTGTTTCCTAATCTGTCATAATCTTAAAGGAGTGTTTGGTTTAAGCTAATTTGACCATCTAAAGTCAAAGTTTTCTATGCAAAACACTTGAGTCAGTTTTAATATCACTTAAGATCAATAGGAAAACAGATTTCAAAAGTTAGATTCTAATTTTCAAAAGGTTATGACTTAATTTTTCCTCTCAGCACCAGGGTACTTTTTGCTTGTGAAATTTTGATCCAAAGCCCTTAAGGCTTGGATTTTGCTTGCATTATGTTTAAACACACAATTTGAGTGTGTTTAAGGTAGTGGTAGTCACTAGGTTAGCCTGCATATTGGTCTTTGTGTGTTGCAAATCGCATAAGCAGTACTAAGTTAGTTAGTACTGCTGAACTTTAGGCTTATAATTGGTTTAGCTATTATAGGTTTTAGGATATTAATTTTCTAGTAGCTAGTAGTTTAAGTGTAGCTTAATCTAAATTAGAATCTAGTTTTCAAATTGAAGCTTATTTCATAGCTTAACTCTTGGTTTGCAC
Source organism: Tanacetum coccineum (assembly GCA_026074375.1). Classification (NCBI taxonomy): domain Eukaryota; kingdom Viridiplantae; phylum Streptophyta; class Magnoliopsida; order Asterales; family Asteraceae; genus Tanacetum; species Tanacetum coccineum. The sequence continues at coordinate 52,518 of BQNB010026522.1, read as the reverse complement.
TAGCAGTACTAACAAAAGTTAGTACTGCTGATACTTTACACTAGCAGTACTAACATCAGTTAGTACTGCTCCTTTTAGATTAGTCTTTAGTAAGAATAGGATTTAGGATCTTAGATTCAAGTGGGTTAAAGTCTAGTTATAGCTAAATATAGAATAAGTCTTAGATTACATTTTCTAGCTTATTCTCCTAGCTTATTTTGCTGTCAAAAGTAACTAAAAAAACTTTTAAAAAACCAAAAATAGTACTTAGAAATTTTAGGATTTTAATTTGTTAATTTAGCTTATGAGTCTAGATTTTATAGCTTAATTAGATAGATTATAAGTAATTTAATAAGTCCTTAAAGGTTTAGAGTCTAGTTTAGCTTTTTAAGGTTTTTAGCTTAATTAGATTTTTGCAAGAAGCAAAGTTGTAAGGAAACTAGTGGGGAACAAGATTAATAAAGACATTAGGGCTGAAATCACTAATAAGCTCTTAAAGAGCTTATTTTAAGACTCAAGGAAGGAAGGCTTCACCTTTGATTTTTAGAAAATAAACTATAAAAACTCCAAAACTAGATCAATGGAACAAGGAAAGAAAGTCCTGAAGAGCTTATGATGTGCTTATTAAGATGCAAGAATCAAAACTTAACCCTACTCTTATGCTACTGAAATTTATCAGAAATAAGCTAAACTCAGGAAATAAAGCAAAGAACCAAACTTTCAAATAAGCTATTGAGACTTTATAGCTAAACTAGACTTTGAAACTTTAAGGACTTATCAAACTACTTATTATCCAACAAATTAAGCTATAAAATCTAGACTTAAAAGCTGAATTTCAAAATTCCCAAATCTATTAAAGATTCTAAGTACTGTTTTTGGATTTTTCAGGTTTTTTAAGACTTTTGACAGCAAAATAAGCTAAGACATAAGCTAGAAAACAAAATTTAAGACTTAAACTATATTAAGCTATATGGAAAACTTAAAACTACTGATTTTATAAGCTAAACCTAAATTACTGATCTAAATTAAGCTGAGAACACAGCAGTACTAACTGAGGTTAGTACTGCTAGTGTAAATATTCAGCAGTACTTTCAAGTGAAAGTACTGCTGATGCAATTTGATTCTTGAAAACAAAATAAGCAATGAAATAAGCTAAATAATGAAAACTAAAATTAAATTCTTAATAAGTAAAGATAGCTTAATCTACTGAAAAATAAATGCTAACAGTACTAACTTATGGTTAGTTACTGGTGTGCAAAGGCTCAGCAGTACTAACTGATGGTTAGTATGCTGTGCAATTTGAGATTGCACTAAATCAAACCCCTTTATCATTTTAACTGGATTTAGATAGCTTTTTAAGCGAACATTATGAACAAATACTAAATACCAGCATAAATCTAGCTAAAACAACTTAATAATCATGATTAAAATGGATAAGCCTTAACTAAGATCTAAATATTTTAAACTAATATTTTTGGATTTTATTAGTTTTTATGACAGAAATTGAGCAACTAATGATCTATAACTTTTTAAGCAAAAACAGATAAGGACAATCAACTAATAAGCACTAGAAGAGATATTAAAACACTAATAAGCAAGAGAATAAGCAAATAAGCAAATTAAGCATTAAGCAAAAACTAAGCAATTAAAAAGAAATTATTGAGAAGAATGAAAAAGAGAAACTTACTTAATCTTTAGCTAAACAAAGGACCAATTAAGCAGCTACAAGCTCTTAGCTTATTTATAGCTAAGGTATAAGTCCTTGGGATCTCTTCCAAGGTAAGATCCCCTTCCAAAAGCTCAATTCAATTAAGATCCATTAAAGATAAACTGATTTAAGTAGGTTTAGATAAGATTAAACTAAAATTCAACAGCTCAATTCAGCTTGATAGACTGAAAGAGCTATATTATCTTATTGAGACAATATGACCTAAAATTACTCTTGAAATGAGATTTGAATACTAAAAATTAATTTCATTAATTGAAAACTGAATTACATTACTAGAAAAGGAGATTACAAAAAAAAATTTAAGTAAAATTACGAAATTAAGCTAAAATTTACTAAAAAGAAAGATAAAAAGAAGACTAAAACTAGTAGTGGTGTGTGTGAGAAGTGAGGCCTTTTTATAGTGCCAAGCTGAAGCTTCTAGGCCCTTTTGCCTTGCTACCCAATCCTTCAATCTCTGCCATTCATTTCCCAATATTTGAGCTTCAAAGTGGGATTGAACAATCAGAGCCATTATGTTGATGTTTCTTTTGATGATAGTATGTGTGTTTGTGAGTGAGTTTAGCACAAACCATACATTATATAAAAACATTAATATATTTTATATAATCTATTCACATACAAATAAACTCACCATTATAATTAAATATAATTAAAATCATCCCCCAAAACAAAATCAAACAATAAAACCCAATTTTCCCTTTTTCTTCTCATCACTACCCTTTAAAATACAAAAAATCCTAACCCATAATCACCAAATTTCCTCACCCCATTAAATAAAAAAAAAAAAAACCTAACACCCACAATTCCCATCTCCCCTCATTCAATATAACAATAACATCTCTTCCCCAATTACTTAAAATTAAAATTCAATTAAACCAAAATCAAAAATAATTAAATCATCAAAATATAAAAAATATAAAAATAACATACATCCCCCAAACTACACAAAAACATAATAACAACCAAAACCCAACAACCCTTCAACAACACACACCCCACATCAACAAACAAAGTAAGACCATCATACCCAAAAAACCCATACACTTGACCACCCCCACACTATACTCCATAACCACACAATAACTCACAAACAACCCAAACAACCCCTACATCAAGACTCCAAACCCAACCAACAGAACAACCCTATCAACCTCACCACAGAACTCACTCTCCCTACACACATCCCACATACATAGCTAGAGAATCCATACTAATTTAATAACTCTCAAAAATCTTCTACCCCAAAAATAACACAAAAAATATAACAATAATAAAACAATCCCAAAAAAAACTCACCCCCCCCACCTAAAATATATCCTCATCTCTCTCTCAAAATCCCCAAACCACTTCCCACACACCTATTCACCAACTCTCTCCTCCAACCCCCTCCAAACAACCTCTCTCACCCTCCACAATACTCACACACCCTTACACACAGAAACCTAACCTACCCTAACAAACCAAACCAAAACAAAACATTCTTACATAAAACTCCCACCTAAAAACAATCTAACACGCTCGCACTAACCCCAGTACACCTCACCTCCTACTCTTCCATATGTAGCTCCCCCTATCAACCAAACCCCTACCTCCCATATCCAAAAAATATAAAAACAAAACATCATTAAAACAAAACTCCCACCACACTATTTAGATATATAGAGACGCTGTTTTTACTATAACTTTATTCACTATACCATACCCCAAACTAATATACACCTAATTAATAACTAATAACCTCAATATCTCCATCCTCACTTCACATATCACAAACTACAATAAACTTCTCAAATAATAAAACAAAAAAACAACCCTCACACACTCGACCATCAAACATATCATAAACAACTAAAACACTACTCCAAACAAACCCCATTATAACAAAAAATTCCAAAAACCACCCCCCTCACCCCTCCTCTCCACTTACCCCACCAAAACAACCCCAAAAACTCTAATATAAACAAAATATCACCCCACACAACTTCCTCCTCCTACCTCCAACTCATAACATATTCAAATTCACTTAATAATAGAGACTTGCGCACCTCGCAATGCGCTAGAGTCTACCTTTCCAAATTTTCTCTCGTCAAAAAAACTCCCTTCCCCCAAAACCTTCACCACTCACCCCCTCACCTCTCATCCCACCAAATAACATCTCAACCAAAAATTTAGTTACACATATCGCCCCACCCCACATAACTAAGAGAGAGAGTATATAAGTATCCCCGTGTGGAGTGTGTGTGTCATTTAATTAGTCATTTGAATTTAATTACCCCCCATGTGCATCTCTCACTTCCTGTTTTTGTTAAACAATCCAAAGAGACAGATCCCCCCTCCTCCCCCTCCACCCCCACCCTCCCCTCCCCTTCCATTCCTAAGACACGCGAGCTCATCTCCTTTCATTTTTTCCTTGTTCTCCGCCGCGAATAGTTGGATTTTACCTATGTTAGTATTTTTATTATAACAAAGATAACACTCTTAGCTCTCCTCTCTACGCGAGATATTGTTCATAGCGATTAGAGAAACTATGATCTTGGATGAAGTCTGTCTCTAGCCTAGGCTACTAAATGTGTGAGGCGGTTAGGCAACGCTGTACCATGATCCTTCGCGATATGTATTGTGGTCGGGTATGAGAGGAAATATGCTACGTATGTTAGCAAATGTTTAACTTGTTCGAAAGTGAGAGCTAAGCATCAAAGGCCTTCGGGATTATTGCAACAACCTGAGATACCCAAGTGGAAATGGGATAATATCATTATGGACTTTATGAAGTTACCTAGGATGAAGAGTAGGCATGATACTATATGGGTCATAGTCGATAGACTGACCAAGTCAACTCATTTTATGGCAATACGTGAGGATTACAGTATGGAGAAGTTGGCAAGGTTGTACATTGATGAGATCGTTAGCATGGCATGGAGTGCCTGTGTGATTATTTCGGATCGAGTATGGACGGTTTAACATACATTTATAGCAAACATTACAGATAGCCTCTTGGGACGTGATGGATATGGTACGGCTTATCATCTAGACGGATGGACAAAGTGAGCGTACAATTCAGACATGGGAGGATATGTTAAGAGCGTGTGTGATCGACTTTGGTGGAAGTTGGGATGTCCACCTACCATTAGCTGAATTTTCTTATGATAATAGTTATCATTCGAGTATTTGATGTGCTTCGTTTGAAGCACTGTATGGAATGAAATGTAGGTCGCCGTTTTTATGAGTTATTGCTTCTTTTCTTTCTCTATTTCCTCTTTTTTCCTTCTTTTTTTATTTTACTTTAATTCATTTTTTAAAAATTAGAGAAAGCATGTTGATTGGACTAATTTGGTGCAAGAGACAACAGATAAAGTAGTCTTGATAAAGGAAAAGCTCAAAGCGGCAAAAGATCGTCAAAAGAGCTACGCTGATAATAGGCGTAAGCCACTCGAGTTTGAGGTTGGGGATCGAGTGTTACTAAAGGTGTCGCCTTGGAAAGGTGTGATACGGTTTGAAAAGAAAGGTAAGTTGGCACCAAGGTATGTAGGACCATTTGAAATCCTTGAAAGGATCGGCCCTGTAGCTTATCGGTTAGGAAGGGTCCAAGGAGTGACGCCCCGCACCCCTCCACCCCCCCCCCCCCCCCCCCCCCCCGCTCCGCTCCGACCACATTTGCATGTGTCAAATTGAAGGAGTGTTTGGCGGAATCATGCCCATCTGATTGTGCTATCTAAATGATATCAAGATTGACAAAACCCTTCGTTTTGTTGAGGAACCCATAGAAATTATGGACCGTGAGGTAAAGAGTTTAAAACGTAGTAAGATTCCAATCGTTAAAGTTCATTGAAATTCAAAGCGTGACCCTGAGTTCACGTGGGAACGTGAGGACCATATGAAAGCTAAGTATCCCTGATTGTTTGCTGACTGTGCTGTTGAACCTACTAGTTAAATTTTGGGATGAAATATCCTTAAGGAGGGGATACTGTGACAATCGTGACTTGAGCAGATTAGTCAAACCATTAGAGTTGACTAAAGTATTTATATGTCTTATAATTGAGTGCTTATGTGACCTTATATAAGTATTTAATATCAATCCGTGATGCGTGTTCATCTTATTGTGATTGAGTTGTGGTTTTGTTAGCTATTTCATTTCGTTCACATATTGTGACAATGGAAATGATAGAATGATTTTATGCGTTGTCGTGTTATTTGGTGTATAATTGTAGTATGAGCGTAAAGAGAATGTAGTGTATTCTTATGAATGAATTAAGTCTAGCATTTAAGTTAATTAAGCGTAGGTCTTTCTAATTTAGGAAACTAATTTATGAAATGAAATTTATAAATAGTAAGTTTAAAACTAGTTTTTATTTAAAAGGTTTACTAAATTAATAAATGGTTTTTTTATAAAAATAACAAAATAAGGTTAAATATATACTAGTAGTTTAGAATTATTAGCTTAAAATGTTTATGTTTGATCTCATGATTGTTGCTAGTTTATTTGTTATGATTAGTGAGTAGTTTCTTAGTGTTTGCTAAGTGATTAGTGATTTGGAATTTAGGTGCGGGTTTAAAAAGGTTTAAAAAATTAATAGTCATTAGAATTTTCCAATTTAAATACCGTCATTTATTTTAATACTTGTCATTTACTCTACTTTACTTTACTTTACTTTACTTTACTTGTCATTTAATTTCATTTAAATTTAATTTCGAAGGATTTTAATTCGTTAAACCTTAAACCCGCACTTAATGAACATTTCACGTCACTTAGCAAGCATTTTCTTCATTTATATCTCTTAGATCAATTTTAGTATAATCTCGTAATTTTTAATCTTAAAATTAATTTTAGTTTAAAAATAGTTTAAATCCAAAAGTTTAATTTCCCTTTTACATGCTTTTCCTTTTAGTAGATTTAGAAAACCAATCCCAAAAATTTAAGTGATAATCAAGCTCGATTCCCAACATTCTCTTGAATTTCCATTCACTTCTCGCCGAGGAAACGACCCGGGAGGTTTTTGATAATTGCTTTGGTTAAAAGCGATTTTCTAGAACCCGACGGAAAATACTCACTATACTATTATTGGCCTATCCTTATTATTACGTATTTATATATATTATATATATTTATATACGTGTAGTTTGGACGTGATCATGTCTATTAACTTCAACTCAAAGCACAAATCTTAATTCATTGTCTAAGTATTTTTAGAAAAATCAAAATTTTTGGTGTGCGTTCCTATCCGAATTTGGGTACTTTGTGATGTTGAATTTTTATAAAATAGTTAGGCTTAATATTATTTTTTCTAAAAAATCACAGTAGTTCATAACACATTAGAAAGGTAGGAAATGAAAGGGGAAAATCAATTTGATGATTTAGTATTTTATTTTTTGTCATAAAGTGACTACAAAATTCTGTCAAAAAACTAGAAAACTAGAATAAATGATTAAAGGTATTTAGAGTATAAGTATGTTATGGGAAGTGTGGTAAAGGGTTTATAATTATAATATAAACTTAGTAGTCCATCAATTGATTGTTACATCGTCTTGGGCATTTAGCCTAATCGCGTGTAACATGGGTTTTATTTGTGTTTAGTTGATTTCAAGGATATTGTGAAGTAGTTGTGCATCAGGTGAGTTTCATAGTCCCATTTTTATGTTTTTCTTGTGATTATGTGTTTTAAATTGCTTTTGGACATTACATGGCTATTATATGACTATGTGATACATGTGTTATTTAGGATCGGAAGAGGTACGCCTACGGGGTACGCCTACCCATATTGTGTTGGTTATTGGATCGGATGGGTACGCCTACCCAATGTGATATGTTGTGTGATACCTTCGTGGTGAGCTTGGTTGCTTTTAGTGCCAGCTATTCTAAGCCCGAATAGGAAATTATGTTTGTGAATATGTTGATTTGATTTTGGTTGCATGCTAGCATAAGTTCATGATAGTTCATTATTGTCCTCCTTTGTCTTGATAATCACAGTAAAAGCGAGTGTTATTGCGTGTCTAAAACCTATGACTCTCACCAACATTGTTGTTGACGTTTTAAGCATCATTTTCAGGTGAGCATCAGGAGGAAAGTGAAGTTAGGAATATTGGCTAGTGAGACCGTAGGCTTGCATGCGGAGTTTCCCTAGTTTTCATTTTGTTCTTGTTTTGAATTGATTCTATGATTGTTTTAGGTTTTGGATTATTTTGTTATGTCTTTGTATTGGAGTGACTCTTTTACCTCAATACAAGACTCCTTTTTCTTGTGTTTGGTATTGTCATGACACTTTGTGTCCATTTTTGTTTTGTTTAATGCAATTAGTTCTCTCTATTGTTGACACCATTGTGTTGTGATGATACTCATGACGTTACGCCTCGTGTTTCTGCCTTGGCAGGGTGTGACATGAATAAGGACAAGAAAGTTAGGTTTTATGAACCTCTCACATACTTAAGCAACATCAAACAGGTTGATTCATCTAAAACATTTGATTCTAACACACCTGTGTTGTCTTCTACAAGATTGAAGTGTTCTACTAGTACTTGCAGATCATAGCCTACATGAAATAAAAAGAATGATAGGATCTCGCAAAAACCAAGTAGCATCAGGAAGAATAAAGTAGAAGCCCAACCTAGGAAATTGAATAAAAAGAATCGTGTTAAAGAACCTATTTGTGATGACAATGTTAAGCATACTATGTTAGAAAATCTGTTTGTAGCTTTAGGACAGACAGTCAATACCTTTCCTTAAGGAAGGTCTGTTCCATTTAGCAAAGGAACCGGAGGGAACCGGCTGCACAGGGTTAAGGTTTTAATTTTTATTCTTAACTACTTGTGAATTTTTTATACCCTCATCTTTTCATGTAGGTTTTCCCCGAACCAGGGGGAGCTTATTATTTGATATTGGAGACATATTACTAACATTATTTTTTGTAGCATTCAAAATCTATTTGGATTCCTTAACGCCCTTATTAAGGGGGAGCTTTCGTCAAGGGGGAGCATGGCATTCGAATAATCATTTGATCCGACTTTCTTCGGCCCTTCTCATGTTTGCTATTTTATAAAATTGCATACTTTGGTTAGTTTTTCTTCGACGCTTTTTTTTTGACAAAAAAAGGGGAGAAGGAAGTAAAAACTCTAATTTAAAACTTATAAATTTTATAGTTTACTTCCAATAGGTTTATGTTTTGTCATCAACAAAAAGGGGGAGATTGTTAATACAAATAAGCCGTAAAACGTTTATTCATATTTTACGATCTATCCGTGTTTTGTCGATGACAATCATATAATCATCGGAAGTAGAAAATAAAGTTTATATGTTTTAAATCAATAGTTTTCTAAATAAATAATCATCATACATTATCCATCATTTTTATCATATTCATCATTTTTCATCATGATCATCGTCCGTCATTATTTCATATAACCCAAACTTCACATGTCATAATTTTTCGTCTATACTCTTTTACAAATCAACTCGGATACTTTGTTCAAATAATAAATGTATCTTCACATTTTCCAAACAAACTTATAACTTTTGGTAATTTATATTACCTTAATATTTTCATAAGTAATATAAAGAAAATAAAGTTCCTTGAACAATTTTATTTAAAAATGAAAGTAACTTTACATCATGCATTACATCATCTAAATCTTGAAACATCTCTCAAAGATTACAAAATATTTTCTAGCTAAAATTCGTATTTAGTGTTAGTTAAGCCGGTTTCATCATTTAACATTGGACGGTTCCCTCTTAAGAAAGGAACCATTACGAACCGGTGAACAGTAGAGATGGTCCCATTGGAAAACACTGGCTGGTTCTCTTTTTAGAATGGAACCACTGGATCCGGTGTACAATATCAGTCGGTTCCCTGTGTTTACACTGGGTGGTTGCCTTTGAGAAATGGAACTGCCAGAACTATGCTACAATGTCAAAATTTGGCAATAAATACCAATCCACTTCTCTTGTTTTTGCATCCATTCAAACACACATTTTCACCTGCATATTCTAACTCCTGATCTCAGATCATATTTCATTTCTTGTTTTAGTTTTGATGATTTTCTTAATAGGAAAAGATGTAACCGAGTTTGCATACGAGATCAAGCCTCAAGTTCACTTGTCACAAGCATCTCCCATTCATTTAAAAGATTTATCGACTGATCTTATGCATCAAATTCAATCAAAGCATTATTGTAATGTGTCGAGGGTGTTTAGGTTAGTTCTAATGGGCTAGAATATAGGATTTTAGATGTGTGTTGAAAAGGGTGTAAGGTTGGTTCTACTTATGATTATAACTCAGTATTTAGCTCAATATTGAATAAAGGGTAAGCGATGTAAGGTTGGTTCTACCTATAATTAGAAATCGGTATTTAGCTTAGTACCGTTTAAAGGTGTAAGCAATGTAGGGTTGATTCTCCGTGTTAGGACTTGGTATTTAGCTTTGTACCATTAAAAGGTGTAAGCGACGTTGTGAGGCTTCTCTGTCGATGAAAGGAGATTGGTGACTAGTGATTTTGAACTCTCGAGTAGGTGACTCGGGGAGTGGAGTAGGGCAAGGAAGGAGTCCTTGTAGCCGAACCACTATAAATATGTATGTCATACATATCCTTTACTTTTATCTTGTATTTATATTCACATGCTCATCCAATCTTTACTTGTCACTAGATCTAATAAATATTTGCCTAAAAGTTTTTGAAAAATAAAATTTAATTGGTAAAAATATTCAACCCCCCTTCTAGTTTTCCACATACTGTTTTATTTATAAAACCTATGAATTTCACTCAACTATATTTGTTGACCATTTTTAGCATCTTTATCTCAGGTCTTTAAGGTATATAACTCGGATGGAAGTCACACAGATATTTTAAAGACTCTGCATATCATTACCATTCGATGACTTCCTTTCAAAAACATTATGAAATGTTTAAACTTTTAGGACCTTGTAATTTTATAAACTCTGTTCTTTTATGATATATCAAATGTGTAATTTTTCAAAACGTCTCATTTAGATGTCGTTTTCTATAACTTGTACTATGTGCTATGAAGTAGCACCCCCGGTTATCTTCCGTTGCTATCTGATTTTGGGGGTGTTACATTTTGATATAGACCTAACATTTGGTATAAAGAGACACAAGATGATCTAGGTGTGATTTGTATTGTTAAAATCGTCTTTGATTTTTTTTACCAAAATAGCGAGTTCGTGGGTTTGGAATTAAACAAAGGGCAAATGAATTAAAAAGTCACATAACTTGACTCTTTTTGTCTTTGTGTGTAGCTAACTTTTTTCCCAATATATCATCGAACCTTCAAAAGTCAAGCATTGTGTGTATTTTGTGACCATTTTTCCATGTAAAATGACCATTTTACCCTTTGAATTTGAAAAAAATAAGGGTAAAATGGTCACAAAATACACACAATGATCAACTTTTGAAAGTTTGACGGTATATTGAGAAAAAAGATGACTACACACAAAGACAAAAAGAAGTGTCAAATTATATGATTTTTTAAGTCATTAACCCTTAAAAAATGAGTTCTTGCACACTTTAATCTATATAGCATATGTTTTATGGAGTATTTAGTGTATCAAAACCTATTTCTACAAACAAAACAAGCTCAAAAACATCAAAATTTGATCTTTTTTATTTTCAAAACTAGGGAGTTTGTCCCACTATTCATGGCATGATTTTTTTACTTGCTCTAACACTTTAATAATCAAAGGTAGACGTTTTGTTGTTAGTAGTGTGTTTTAGACCAAGTTTGTGAAAAAAGATTCAAGAAAAACATCAAAATCTCAAAGTTTTGGTCTTTTTTGCGTTTTTACTTCATTTGAAAAAAGGTCCTCGATCTTTTTCTTTTCACGTTTAAATTCTTAAAAGTAGACATTATGTGATTAGAAGGATTCTATTTAAAAATCTTAAACGGAAAACGTTACAAATTGAGTCTTTAATCGATTTGAAAAAGAGTGTGTTTGTTCGTGTTTTAGCGAGTTAGAGGAGAAATATAGCGAATTTACCACAAGACAAAAGTCAAAAAGTCAAAACCCTTAAATTAGTGAGTTATCAATTCGATATTTTCTACTTTTGTAGTAGACTGGCTTTTTAGGAACATACAACTCGCTATTTAATTTTAGTTAGTTAGGGTTTCACCTTTAGCAAGTTCAAAAATAGTGAGTTACGGTTTCTTGTTTAGCAAGTTCGTGGTAAGATTTACTAAGTTCATAGTTTAATAAGGCTATATCGACTTAGGAAAATTAAGGCTTGTAACTCACTATTAAACGTAATCAAACTATAATCACTCTAAAACCCTAATCTCACCAATACTAAAACACAACCCAAGCGAACATACTTTACAACAAATCAAAATCAATTCACAAAAACATAATCACAATCACTCCTTTAACATTTACAAGATCCATAATCACTTCACACACCTTAGCAATGACTACTCAACAAGATATCTATGCTGCTGGTTCTGAAAACCTTCCTACTATGCTTTCATAAGGAAACTACATTTAGTGGTCAAGTCATCTGATTCATTATGCCGAGACCAAATAAAATGGAAAACTGTTTGTTAAGTCATTTCTTCAAGGTCCTTATCAGTACAGACTAATCACAGAAGTTAGTGATCCAACTCACACACCTCTAGTACCTGCTACTTCCCAACTCCAAAATGAAGAAGAGCTTACTAAGGCTGAAGCAAAGCAAGTTGAGGTTAATGATCAAGCAATACATGTGCTTCTGTTTGGACTACCAATTAAGATTTTTGCTGCGTTGATAGTTGTGAGGATGCACATGCAATGTGGCTACGTGTTCAAAGGTTGATAAAAAGAATAGAAGTTGGAATTCAGGAGAAAGAGCCTTTACTTCAGAATGAACTCGATGAATTTACTTTAGTTGATGGTAAATCGGATGAGTCATAATATCACATATTTGTAAAGCTTATGAATGGCTTAGATAGAAACAAGTTGACTCCATCCACCATTGCAACAAACATCAAGTTCTTGAATCACTTACAATCAGAATGCAAATGCTATGTCACGATTGTGAAGCAAATAAAAAATTTACATGGCACATATTACAATCAGCTATACGACTGTCTGAAACAAAACAAAAATGAAGCAAATTAGGTTAGGGCATAATGACTTGCTAAATGTAGAATCAATATCAATATCACACAAGAAGATTAAATACTAATCCTAGAGAGAGAAAGTGGTTGGTAAACTTTCTATAGAGAGAAACAAGATTAGTGTGTATATTATGAAATGAACCAACACCTTCTCCATGTGTGGAGAGGGTATTTATATCCTTACATGATTCGATCAACCATGGATAGTCCATGTGTTGACCCGGTTAGCTTACAACTTAATACATCACGTACTACGAGCTAAACTATAAATACGTAGAATGACCAAGTCTTTTCTGTATGCATAGCAATCTCCCCTAAGGGAGGTCACTCCAAAATTACAAATATCTTAAGATCAACATTCTATGAATGTTCTTTAATCTTGCTTGTAGTCTTGATTCTTTGATCATTACCTTGTGACTATATGTAGGGTTCCTTGTTCTTGAGCTTGTTCCTACATGCTTGATAAACTTGTGATCTTGAGCCTTTATTTCTTGATCTCTTACATCTTGAGATCTTTAATCTTTTATCATCATTTGATCGTCTTTGTGATTCTTTGTCTTCTTGCATTCTTATGTCTTTAGACCAACATGCTCATACTTTTCTTCATCTTGAAAGCTGTCTAACAATCTCCCTTGATATACTTTAATTTGAACACTCTATGACTTTAAGGAAGACGTTGAGTATCAGAGTAGCAAAAGTTTTTGTCTTAATTTCTTCTTGAGCTTTATTGATTTCTTGAAATTTGTAGGTCATGAGTATGAGCATGCGGTTATGAATCCAACTCAGCTGGAATGGGGAACCACCACCTTCGTATAAATCTGCAATTAAGGGTTAGTAATAAACAGTTTATATGGATGAACATGGCTTTATCATTCGTCCAGGTTCGGTTTCGATAACCTCTGTTTTCCTGTTTTACAGTATGAATATTGTACCTGTCATCAGGTAGATTCAAAGAATTTCCTTGACATGGTTTCCAGCTGCACTAGCTTGTTTTCATTATCAGAATGTCTCAAAGCAGACATCACGATAAGAGTGAATCAGTTAGTTATTATCTTACTGATTGAGTCTTTCATTCATTTACTGGACCAAAATTGATATCTAGTTGACATAAGCTTGATTCGTTTAGAATCTCGCAATTCACCTACCGTAGTGCTGTTTGATGTTGACACTGGCAGGATTTCCATTCGTCACCGTAGATACTTAAGAGTATCACTTTGAATGTTCTAGCAAGATCACAAGGATAATGCGTAGGACTCTTTAAATACCACTTGTGTTCCTAGTTTATGAACAACGAGTGCGTTTTGGTTTTAGTGATAGGAGGCTGGAGCAGACTGCCACCTTTTCAATATCAACTAACTCGGAGTGAGAAAGTCGATAGAAATGTATTGATCTTCATGAGAAATGAAACCAATTTCTTTTAAGAGAAACCTGAGTAGCTAGGAGGGTTGTGTATTGCATCACTAGGTCCATGATGACTATCTTTAATACCAGCAATCAACTGTGTGATCCTGATAGCATATGTATTGACCCGGTATCTGCCTAAGTGTATGGAGGGCTTCTTTCTTTACACCATTTATCCTTACATTTCTTTTTGATTCTTCAACCCCTTCAATGTTAAACCAACACGTCCTCATTATCACCATGTTGGGTTTGTTCCGGTGATAACTTATGCCTTGGATAATATTCTTCTCATTCTCACTTTACTCCTTTTTATATCATACCTAAGGAATTCTAATCTATCTATTGGATTGTCCTTGGGTAGATTCATCCGGTTCTAGCTAGATCATGGAACAAATACCTAACCTTAATTTCCTTATATCTCCTTGAAAATCATCACTTGGTCGGTCTTTTGGTATTGCCATTGTATCCATAAAACCATATGAAAATCAATCAAAGTACTTGTGATATAAATCAAAACATTTAAACTTCGATAGTTTCACTTTTTAGAAATTCCCTCCTACAGATGTGCATCGATAATCGAAAGTGTTTTGCACATGCAGGGAGGATACCGCACTTGAGTCATAATGATCACATCTATTAGTTGCATATTTTAATTACATTTTCTCCCTTTATCAAAAATGTCAAATCTCTTGATATTTTGGATATCAGTTGATTAAAATATTTCTAAAGGTTTTGGGGGAGAAAAATGTTATCTTAATGAACATATTTATTAGGAAAATTTTATTTTTCTCCCCGTCAATTAATGAGGGTATGATATAGTGTTGAGTACATAATTTAAAAGATTTTGAATTTATTGAAAAATTTCTTGAAAACTTGTACTCGAACACTATATACTTGTTATCTTACACTACATATTCACATATTCATGAGATAATGTATGAGACGTGACCTAAAATTGGCAAAACTGAGAATGACAAAGTCATTATGTTTACACTAGTAGTCTGTAGTCAGTCTCGACTCGTCTCCCACCAACAAAGCACTCTAAGCTCCTCATTATCTGTCTTTCCAGCAAGGTTTCTTTGATCTTTTCAACATGGATGCTGTTCGTTTCTGATCTTTTTCACTCCAAGCTATGGTCGGCAAGTCTGGATTTTTGTATCACAGTTTAAAGTTATGTAGCATCGAATCTATAGTATCATAAACTATCTTGAGCGTTCCATCACTAAACTTGTACAACTCATCAGCTCTCATCAGAAACTTGCGGTCACTCTTGTTCATATATACCACATGGTATGTGCTTAATTACACATACCTTTTACCTATAAAAATGAGCCTAAATGACCAAAAACGGACATAATATGCTGAATATATGTGTGTTTTGCTATTTGTGTTGTGCAGGTAACGGATATTCACTAAAGGACAAAAATAAAGGCAAAAACGACAAAACCGAGCACCGGATTGGAATGAGCGTGAAAATTCAAAATCGAAGACGTGTGCATCTTAAATGGACCAACCCGTACCCCACTTAATGGGCCGGATCAGCCCATTATGCTTATGTATTCAATTAAAAGCCCAAACTCTATTTAAATAAATCATGGCTCAAAACCATATTACCTGGCCCAACTCAAAGCCCAATACACACTTAACCATCGTTAGCCCCAACACCCTATAACTATTTACACAGCTAGTCCTTAGGGACTAACAAAGTTAGCCCCTATAACCTTTATCCTTTACACCACTCATCCTTAACCCCTAACCCCGTTATCAAAATTCAACAAATAGTGCCCCAATTCCCGCCAATCCCCACTACTATTCATCATCCCTGTCACTCTCACCTCGACCTCTGCTCCCCAAAACAAACCTATCACTCTCACCCTCAACCCCACTCCACAAACAGCCAATTCCACCTTGGCAATCCCATAAGTTCTTATTGGGTGATGAACAAAGACAAAAATCAAGGGCCATGATAACCCCCCTTGGGGACCAAGCAAATTGGATGGCTTGGATGAGATTTTGAAGGCACTCACACAAGAAGCACACTTCTCTTTCATCTCACAAAAGTAACACACTTTGAAGAGCCCAAGACTTGAAGATTTTTCTATAAATAGGGACCTTGTAAGCCTTGGAAGACATCTAGTTTTACAACTTATTTTAGTTTACTTTTTAGCTTATTGCAGTTTATTTTCAAGTCTTGTAATATTTTTCTAAGTTTAATGAAAAGTTGAGGTTTTTATGTTTAAATTCTGTGTTTTTTTTAAAGTTCATGTTCCATTGTTTTTAAAAGTATTTTATAATCTCTCATAAGCTCTGACTATTTACTAATAAGCGTTTACTTACTAGCACTAAGCTTTTCCACAGCATGTAGAGTTTTTTAAGTCTGTTTCACATCAAAGTACACTCAAAAGCTATTTTGATGACAAAGCAGATTTGGAAGGGCTTTTGGTTTTACTAGCTGTGTTTTCAACAAGCTAGAGTGTCGACTAAGCACTTAAGAGCTTAACATGCCTTTGTTGTAGAGCAATAGGGGTAATGTACTCTTTTTTTTCATTTTAGCTTAAATCTGCTTCTGGCTTATTTTTGCTTATTTACTATTGCTTATGGCTTATTTTTGTTTAGTTATGCTAGCTAGTGCTTATCATGTTTAGTTTATGGCTTTAGATATCATTTGTTTAATTTTTCTCATAATCTATCTTATTTAGCTCTTACACTGCTTATTCTTGTTGCTTATATCAAGTGGTTATTGAAAGTTGATTGTTGATAGAAATAATGCCTAAAAACATTATTAATATTTTTCACATCCTTACATTTTGATAATCACAAAATATAAAAACGTTCAATGTAAAATTAAAACGTAAACAAGTAATTAGTAGTTAATTTTCATTTCGATAATTTAATCACTTAAAGGTATGAACAAACAAATGCTTAATGCATTTTATGATCAAAAGAAATTTTTATTCAACCGATAAAATTTAATAAAATTTTGTAAGACATTTTTTATAAAACATACAAAACATTTTCTACAAGTAAAAGAACATATTTTATTCAAAAATATACATTTTGAATATCAAATTTTCGGACCTAAACGGCTAGAAAATGTTGTTAGAGAAAATTCCCGCTACACAAAACACAAACCGGACCTCTAGCCAGTGCGGCCCCCATAAATGACACGGGCGGCCTCCTTAATTTAAGGGGACCTCCCCCTATTTAAGGGGAGACCGCCATAGACAGACGCTCCTCCATTGTCCTGATAAATACGGACCTTTTCCCTACTAATTTCATCACCTTTTGCACTCATACTTCTTTTCTAAAACAGCCACTCATTCTCACTAAAATCCTTTGATCATTAATCATAAAGCATGTGTTCTAAGTTATCCAAGCATAATTCCTAAGTACAAAGAGAAGAATACTTCATCATCAAGTGAAAAGTATTACACCCAAGTGTATAATTCCAATCTATAGCATCCAAATCATATCATGTAAATCATTTGTATAATCTTATAAAGGATGGTTAGTTGTAAGGTTTGTGGGTGATTGTTGTAAGTATAGTTGGATATTGGTGATTCCTTTTAGAAGTGTCGATAGTTTGAACATAAGAATGTGGCAAGGAGAAGTTGTGAAGGTGTGAAGTTGTGAAGTCGTGAAGGTGTGAAGAAGTTGTGTAGTTGTGATCAAGGTGTGAAGCTAAGTTGTGTAGTGAAGTTGTGAAGTAGTCATGAAGTTGTGAAGTCGTGAACAAGTCGTAGAAGTAGTGTTGTGATAGATAGGTTCATAGCTAGATTAGAACTCACATCAACTTAGTGTCGGGAAATTAATAATAAAGCAGACTTTAGAGTAGAACGGTTTTCCTTCTCTCCAAAAAGGAGCTTGTTGACATAGTGAAGAAAACTCTCGAGTTAGGTGCTCGAGGATGAGTAGGCCGAAGAGGAGCTTCGTAACCGAACCACTATAAAGTCCTTGTGTTTGGTTTGATTTTTTCCAACTCTTATCTTTAATTGATTCTAACAAATTTATCTTGTTATCATATTGTGCAAGTATTGAATTCACAAAAAAAGTCGAATCTAAGTTTTCATAAACAAACATAAACATTAAATTAAAAAGCGGTAAACTATTCTACCCCTCTTCTAGATTTTTTAAAAAAGTCGAATCAGAGCCACGTTAAACAAGATTTTTTAAAATAAATTATATTTTAAAACTTGAATCGATCTATGGAATCGGAAAAATATTTAGAAGGGCAATCTATGCAACGACCACCATTATTTGAAAGTAATGGATTTATTTATTGGAAAAATATGATTCTCAAAACTTAAGTGAAGAACATAAGATCTAGATCTTTGACAGTTATTATACCGTATGTTATTTTTATCCTATTAAATAAAATTCGAAACTACAAAGGATGAAATGTACCATTTCATAAACACGAGTTGATTCTTAAAAAAAACTATTGCAAAAAATAATGAAGCAAAATGGTAATTTTAATTCTTATGCCACGTAAAGAAATACGAAAGAATTTTATGTGTCAGATCCGCAAAGCAAATTTGGATACTTTACTAATCACTTTCACATCAAGGAAATAACAAGTGCAATAGCTAACCAAAAAAGATTTTCTTGTTCAACAAAATGAACAATTTATGATTCAGAAGAGGAGTCAATAGATAAATGTCTATGCTAAATTTAACACAAATTATTATTAGTCTATAAAGCACTTGATGAAAGTTTTCTCATAGCAAGGAATTAGTGTTATAGACTTTCTTAGGGGCACTACATCCAAATGGCGCACGAAAGTCACGGCGATTGAAGAATCAAAGAATCTAACAACCTAACCTCTTTACGAACTAATTGGAAACTTGAAAGTTTATAAAGAAGTAATAAAAAAAATGTAGAAATGGTCAAAGGCAAGAAATAACAAAGTAGATCACTTGCATTAAAAGTGAAGAAGGAAGTAAGTGATGAAGATAGCTCAAGCTTCGATAGTGAAGACGAAGAATATGCTATGGCTGTAAAGGAATTCAAGAAATTCTTCAAGAGACGAGGAGGACTTTGGTAGACAACCACGAGCGATAAGAAGAAACATTCCAAAGAATTGAGAAAATTATGGTTTATGATAAAAGTGAAAGAAAATGTTTTAGATATGGTGACCCAAGTCACTTTATTGGAGAATGTTCAAAGCCGCCAAAGAACAACGATCGAAGAGCATTCATTGGAGGAGCATGGAGCGACAATGGAGAAGATGAAGTGGAAAAGACTAAAGATGAAACTTGTCTTGTAGCTCAAGTTGCCCCGATGAAATATGCTTAGTATAAACTTGGAACCCGATGAGTGGATTAAAAGATAGTGTTGAATCTCAAAACAACTGACCGAGTAATCGAAAGTTGTTTTCTTCATACAAAGCATACAACGGAGGTAACATAATTTTCGGAAGCAACTTACGCGGTAAAATCATAGGCAAAGGTACGATTTCTCAAGACTCCTTAATAATTGAAAAATTGAGCGACAGTAGAAAAATTAACTTACTTATTAACTTTGCTAGTGTAGTCAAATATGTTAAATAAATTCTAAGTAATATTTTACCGAACATACGATAGCGAAATAATCAAAAAACGGAAAAAGTTTAGGTAAAGGAATTAGGAAAGGAGATTATACGGTAATGAAACTAGAAATATACTTGAAGACAAAATATGCCTTGCAACTTAACAAATTCACACTATGGCATAGAATATGTAGGTCACGCTAATATGCAATCTAATTCAATCATTAGCATCGAAAGATTAGTTAGAAATCTACCTAAACTTAAAATACGACCGACATTTTTTGATTCTTACAAAATTGTAAAAGCAATGCTCACGTAGTCACAAGGCCAAAAGAATATAATCTCAACAACTAATGCTTAGAACTACTTCATAAGCATGGATTTGTTTGCCCCTCCTGCCATAGTAAAACGAAGCTAAGGTAGGAAAATCGTTATATACCTTAGTAATCGTAGATGACTATTCTCGATACACTTGGACTAGATTTTTAGCAAATAAAACCGAAGCCTTCGAAGAATTCAAAATATTTAGCAAAATGATCCAAAACAAATTAGGATGTTCTATTGTATCAATTAGAACGGATCATGGTCGAGAATTTGATAATGAAGTACAATTTGGAAAATATTGTGATTTAAATGGGATATCTCATAATTTTTCCGCTCCTCGTACTCCACAATCAAATGGGGTAGTAGAAAGAAAAAATCGCACTTTACAAGAAATGAGTAGAACCATTGATACGTTAAGTTTATACACGTATAATACTAAAGTATAAGAAATCCCAAAATTACCCTTGAGG
Organism: Tanacetum coccineum; assembly: GCA_026074375.1. Classification (NCBI taxonomy): domain Eukaryota; kingdom Viridiplantae; phylum Streptophyta; class Magnoliopsida; order Asterales; family Asteraceae; genus Tanacetum; species Tanacetum coccineum. Next base: position 31,996 of record BQNB010026522.1, on the reverse strand, counting down.
ACAAAGGTAATAAGGAAAAATCTACACAAAATATTTTTACGTTTAACCGGTAAGTAATTACCGGGTCATTTATACCCCAAGAATTATGAAATTGAGACATCGTTTTTATTTGAACAACGATTTGAATGGTTTCAAAGATTTTGATTTGATTATATATTTCTACGAATATAAAACAAGTAAAAGCAAACACGTAATTAAGACAATTAACAAATAAAGGCAAAAACGTAAACGGGAATTAAGAAAAACGCGACAAATAAGCAAGTACACTAAAATTAAGTCCTACGAATGCAAATTTAATTTCTAAACCTAAACTATGATAAAAGAAAATTTTCAGAAAAAGAAAATTATTTTTTAATTATTTTTCTATTTTTTATGATTTTTTAAAGTTTTTAATAAAAATAAATGATTAAAAATCTAATAAAATTTCTAAAAGTGTAAAACAATGGGACAGATTTAATGAAAATGCTAACTCTAAATAAGCTAGAAAAATAAGCCCTATAAGTTCTATAATAAGCTACGGCTTATATAAAAAATAAAGAAAACAAAATGTGTATAAAGAATTAATTATGCAAGTTAAGTTTGAAAAAGTCCCAAGGGCGAGATGGTTTGTGTGTGAGTTTGTGAGACGGGTGTGTGAAAAGAAGAGGTCACAGGTTCAAGTCCTGGCCTCTTGTTTTGTTATATATATATATTTTTTCAAAACTTTCTAAAACAAAGATGTAAAACAGATGAAAATAAGCAAAATTTGTAAAGGAAACTTTTTTTGAAAATAGTAAATAAGCTGGAAAAATGGCTTAAAAGCAGACAATTTAGACTTTAAAAGGAAATTTTGCTTTTTGCTAAACTAAGCTAGCTAGAAAATTTAATTATACTAAAAACTAGGACCTATTAAGCTACCAATACCTTATAACTATTCTAATAAGCAAATCTAAGTAAGAAATAAGCAAAAAGAGCAAGCCATAGCTGAAACATTCAAATAAGCACTTATGAGAAAACTGGATTCAAAACAGACAACTAGCAACTTTGAGCTTATTTTCCAATAAGCAAAAAGATCCTTATGGCTTATTTGCCTATACCACCTTAAAGCTTGTACTAAAAACTACTTAAAATAGCTTTTGAAAAGGAATTTGAAACTAAAATGATCAAAGAAAAAGCTGGTTGAAAACACTGTTATCACTCAGAACATACTGAGTGAACTTTTTGGTTTGAAAACACTAAATGCTGATTTGCAGCTTAAAAACAGGTAGACAAATAAGCTGATTTTTATGAAATAAGTCCAAAAAAATGACCTATTATCTAATTGTGCTATGAAAATCAAAACCTAATAACTACTATTACCCTCTAATAATTGAGCTAGAAAATGGCTATTTGGCTATTTCCTATGCTGATGCAGTTTGTAATTTTTAAAACCAAGACTCAAATCAAACTTGTGCAGGCTAATGATATAGTTTCTACTACTTTAAAACACCAAAACTTAATGCAAATTGAGACACTAATTCAACTAGAAACAACTTGAGCTTAAAATGTACTAGGATCTGAACTAATTCCAACAGATTTCAAAAACCTCTAACAAACTTGATTAAAGACAGATTTAACTTATAAGGACCTTAAGACTTAGTTCCATAAACTCAAATATGAAATTTGAAATTGATTTAAAAGACCAAAAGGCTATGGACAGTACTAACTTAAGTTAGTACTGCCATAAGCCAAACATCCTTTAAAACTTTAAATCCCATTTTTAGCTTATGAAATTGAAAGTTAAGGAACAAACTGCAAATACCAGATATTAAAAAGCTTCTAATAGACCTAATAATCACTTTTCAATAAGCAAATAAGCCAAATCAATAATCTACTAGACTATGCTAATATTTTTGGATTTTTATGACAGATTTATAACAGATATATGAAAACTAGAATTTAAATCTAGCAATCAAACAAATTAAGCATTAACAACTAAAATAAGCATCAATAAGCTATACTAACCAGAAATAAGCAAGTAATAAGCCGAATTAAGCTACTATGCAAATATTAAGACTAAAATTTAAAATGACAGCAAGAGCATAGAAATGTAAAGGAAAGTGTACCTCCGCCTCAGCTAAATAGAGGTGATTGCTCACAATAGAGCTTATAAAAGCAGCTTAAGCTTATAGCTTAAGCTTAATCCCAAAATCCTATACTAGTCCTAACACTTGACCATCAAGTACTAATACCAGCTTGAATACTATAAGCAGCCATCCAATTCCATTAGTATTCAAGCTTATTTGAGAGCTTTTATGTAGCTTAAGAGTAATTTGAGCTTATAGAACAGTAAATAAGAGCTTATTCAAATTTTTAGTGCAAATAGGTGAAAAACAGAATTGACAATTGAGCTTAAATGAAAACAACTTTTATTAATAAGATGAAATGAGTACAAACTTTGAAAAGGGAAATTACATTTAACTAAAAATAATAAGCTGAAATTACATGAAAAATAAGCTAAAATTAAACGACAAGCTACTATTAAAAACTACTCCTAGATATTGATGTGAGTGAGGGTGAACTCTTATTTATAGCCCAGGAGAGAATGATCTAGACCTCTGCATGCTCCTTTTAATCTTGACCATCAATATCTTCTAATCATTGGATGATGGATTGTGACCGTTGGATGGGAATATAGCACACGGATTGCCAAGCTGGCAATCCTACTTCTTTGGAGCTGTGTGTTTCTTTAACACTGATTTCAGTGTAATTTTCTTCTTCTTGTGTGTTTCTTTTGATATCCACGTGTCATTCTTTGTTAGAGATAGCCAATCAAAGGCTTTTGATGACGTTTCTTTTGCTGAGCTGGGAGCTTTGTACTAAGCATCTTCTGGCCACGTCAATCGAGTTTCTAGAAAGGTTAATTGCTTTTTAATTGAGTTAAAATGGAAAATGGGTAAATTTGGGGACGATGGTTAAACAGTAACCATTCGCGCCTTTTTTCTATTTCGTTTGTTGGTTTGACCAAAGGTTTAACAGCGGGTTGAGTGGGCTTGGATTTATATTAAGGGAATTGGGCCGGTGATATATGAAAGGGATTTAGGCTTGGTTAAATGTTTAATGACCGTTGGTCTTTTTAGTATAAAAAGGACTAACGGTGTTATATGTTTACGGACATTTTGTGAAATAGATTTAACAATAAGGACTCTTTTGGAATTTTGAAGGTTTTGTCCTTTTGTGGTTGACCATTGTTTACTGCTGTTGACTTTTTGTTGATCTTTTGCTAGAAAAACTTCCGGCTCTTGTGCACTCTATCCGTCTCGTGTTCGTTTTTGCCCGGTTTTGGCTCTTTTCTTGTAATATTTGCAATATCCGTCCCTACACATCACAAATGACAAAACAAACAATATACAAGCATAATTTGCCTTATTTGATCATTTTAGGGCCATTTTTGGTATAAAACGGATATGTGATTTCTCACATATCAAAATTCCCCAAACTAAGTGGTTGCTATGTCCTCATGCAATATTATATGCTCTAAAACCAAATACTCCAAAACCTCCCCAAACTAATCCTTTGAAAAGTAGCAAAGTCTTTTGTGGGGAGAGTTAAGAAATCACAAGTTTTAAAACACCCCTTTTTCCCATTTTTCAAATATTTTTTTTTTATTTTTTATAATTTTCCTGATTTACAACTTACAACTTATTCATGTGTGACATAATGTATTGCTTTCATTATTCATTGATAACTTTTAGGATCACGGAGAAACAAAAAAGACCAAAAAAGTGTCCAAATTGATTAATTCATCGGCCTTGACTTTCACCTCTCAAGACAAGTTAAAAACAAGATAGTTGTAAAATACAAGTAGTTATAATGCTAACACTACTCACAAAAACTAATTGTGTACTAACTTTTCCTCCATTATTCCTAATTTCTTCTAAGGATTTTATTATTATTATTAGTGACAAATAAATTATGTCCTTATTAATATAAGTAAATACCCGGTTTTAGACAATCATTAATAGTTTGAAATTCCTTTCCTAAAAGAGACGTGTGTGGTGAAAATAAACGTCCTATTAGGTTCTATTTCAATGATTTAGGGGTTATCCTTTTTATTTCATCTAAAACAACTCAACTACGAGTCCAGAGACGGAGGCTTTATTTAGATAACCCCGGAGTCAAAATTTGGCTTTATTCTTCTTATTATTATTATTATAGCAACATTATTAAACCTCGGTCCTTTAAACAACTGCCACATCGGTATGCGAGCCGACCATGGTCCAGGAGTCTTATTTCGACCTCGGTGAATTCCTCGACCTTTTAGAAGGCTGCAACATCGGTTGTGAGCTGGCAAGATGCAGCAAACATATTTCGACCTCGGATTATTATTACTATGTGCTTTATTTAGAAGACTACCACATCGGTTGTGAGCCGGCAAGAGGTAGTAAACTTTTATCAGCCCACAGTTTTTATTATTATTATTATTACCTCCACCTTTTAAACGACTGTCACATCGGTATGCGAGCCGACCATGATCCAGAAGTCTTATTTTGGCTTCGGTTTATTACATAATTATTATTATTATAGCCAAATTTCAAGTCCTGTAACAACTGCCACATCGGTATGCGAGCCGACCATGGTCCAGGAGTCTATTTCCCCACAACACTAACAAAACCTCGATGTGTACCTTACTTTCACCAGAAGGAATCTCTACGAAGTGATCTAAACTAAGAATCGCAAAAACCAAAGAAACTTTATTTATTCAACAATTATATAACGTTTATTAAGCTGATGGGAGCAAAAAAAAAAAGCTCAATTAACCTTTAAAGCCTTAAAGAAATCCAACTATTCTATGTTTAGCATCAAAACTTATACTCTACTCTATCATATCTTGTTCTTCACAATTTAAAATTTATAATTAAGAAACTCATGAATACTTAGCCTAGCGAATTAAGATCGGCACTTTAACAAGTCACATAGACTGGCAACAATCTTAATTCTAATAAATTGATCTTAACATATTTAAAATCAATTATGGGAACTTGCAAAGTCTTGACTTTTTTTTAAGCTAGACTCGCGTTTTATAGCTCCTTGTATAAAAGATTAGCAAAATTCAATCTATACACGTTAAGGAGAAAAGCTAAGATATAAAACCGGTCGGGTCAAAATTTACTTTTGTTCTCACCAACGGAAAGCCTACATTCGTGTCAAAACACTTATTATTTTTTTATCCAACTAACTATTTATATTTTTCAACATTTTTCTACACACAATTTTTTTTACAAGTTATATATATAAACTTAAAAATTTAAAATTTTTGCGGGAAAACGGGGTACGTGAGAACAACGGGCAAAAGTAGGTAAGATCATATCGAAGATATACTACCCCATACTAAAATTAAACATTGTCCTCAATGTTTCCTAGTCTAAGGCTCAAAAACCCCATACTAGAACTCAAAAAGTCGAATGCATAATCCGAGCATGGAGAAAGTATCACAAAAATCTTAAGCCGTTTATCAAATATGCTAGAAGATAAATGTTAGTCGATAATAATCTAGGATATCGGATTTCCCCAAACTAATGGCAAGCAAAGGGGGGGGGACTAGGATGCTCGAGTGGACGGACAAACAACGAAACACGAGAGGCTTTCAAAAATTTTGGGTCATTCCTACAAAACACTCACAGCACAAACACAACAAGATTCGCGAAGTGTATAAGCCTTTCACCTTCTACATTAGAAATAAGAAAAAAGAAAGATAGATAAGCATGGGGTGCCTCCCATGAAGGGCTTTGTTTTTGGTAACCGAGTCAGATAGCTTGACTCGATCCCCGCATTAAGTTGTTCATGGGGAAAGCAAATGGAAGAGAAAATCTCAATCGGGCTTTCATTAATATTTGGATAAACATTAAAGCACATGAAAGTTCCATCCGGATAAGATGCCACCGGTTCAAAGTGGAGATGTCGGGGTCAAAAATGGTGTCTTCACTCCCGGTAGAGAGAAGTAAAGGAGAATCTACAGGGTAGGTAAGATACGGGAGAAAAGTCTGAATGAAAAATGTGAAGGAATCGTCATCTTCAATATTTTGAGAAACATCAATCTCACCTCCCCCTGGGTTAAAATATTCTTCTTCGTTAAGCTCATCAAAATTGTTTATTACGGGTACATCGGGCTCAATGTCGAAGGTAAAATGCTCATACTCGGGAATAGGATCATCGTTAAGTAAGTCGTTAGAAAAAATAATATCCCCTTCCGAGTCAAAATCGCTCTCAATACCCAATGGTATCGAGTCTTCTAGAGCAAGAAATGTAAACCTCCTTTTTATAAAAAATCACTATTCCACAACGGCGACAAGGAGAAAAAAGGAGGGGGGGGGGGGGAGGGAATATTTCGAGCTTACAAAAGGAGTAGAAGGAGTAAGATTCAACGCTTCGATCTTATCAATGAGAAGATTGACGTTTAATAATTTCTTACAAAGAATCTCATCCTCTATTTGAAGAATATCATCATCAATTTCTCCTTCTTCCTTATCAAAATCGTCTTCATTAGAATCGTCTTCATCAATTCCCGGTAGAATGGATCAATAAGATCGAGTTCACCAGTGAACTCCTCGGGAAGAAAATCAATCTTAGGAGATGTGATCGAAATATCTTGACTAAGCAAAGAGTTAATAAGTCCAAATTCAGCATCAAAATGATCATTATCACAAGACGACACATCACAAATATCTTTGGAAATACCCTTGAATTTACTTGGGATTAGGACAAGGTTCTCAACACTAGACTTTTCTATTTCCGGAATAGCGTTAAGATGCCCGTCCCCCATACTTAGAGAGTTATCGGGCTCCTCGGCTAGTAAGTCAGGTGTGATTGCTTTAGGCTTTCTATATATAATAGTATACTCATCATTATCAGCCATAGGAAAATTCCAATTTAGAAGAAAACTTTGAGCTGCCGGCTCCTCCTGCTCTGCCTATTTTGGTTGAATTTCATTAAGAATTTGCAAATCATTCATTAGTTTAAGTAGCAATTCTTGCATAACTTTAGGTTGATTATGCTCTTCTTCCACAGCTTGCTTAATTTTAAGAAATCTCTCCTCATCTAGCAATAAAGCCATGCACTTTTCTTAAGGAGGTATATGATCATACTCCTTTAAAAAGGCTTGAATAGTTTCCATTAAGTTTTCTCTAGCCTGCAACATTTCCGTATCCGTTGCTTGAGGAGGTTCATGAATTACGGGAAACTGCGGGGGTTGATATTGGTCAAAACTGGAATAAATCAGACTATAACAAAAATTAGGATCATAATTTTGGTTCATCGGTTGACACTGAAAATTTTTATGAAGAACCCCGCAATTTTCACAAGGAAATTGTTGTGGCTGACTCAGAGAATATTGTAGAGGTTGGTTAAATCGAAAGTCTTGATTGTAACAGGGACCCTGATCAAAGACGGGTGTGTTCCCTATTTGACAATCAAAACCCGGATGAGAGTTCCCTCCACAAAATTCACACGAGTATGTCTCGTATTGGTGTTGTGGAGGTTGGTTGAAGAAGTTCGGTGTTTCATTATAAGAATAAGGATTTGGGTCATAGACAAACTCATTTCCGGATCCTACACTGCTACAGCTCGGACAGTTTTTACCATTAAATGGACCTCCACAATATGAGCAACCAAAATGGTTATACGAAGCCATGTCAAAGAATTAAACGGATAAGAGGATAAAGAAGATAAGAATTAAATGTAATAAGAGGATAAAGAAGAATATTTTTAGATTTAAAAAAAAATAATATATGAGAAAAGAAATTAAAATAAGAAAGAAAAATATTTTTGGTAACCGAAAATCAAACGTGCACGGTAGCTCTCTAAATTACTTACAAGAAAGCGGAGGAGTTGGTAAACGCGAGGCGCTATTTAGAATAACCCTTCTCCTTTTGGGTGATGTTGATCAAACCCGCCTTAAACTTCCCTTATAGCACGTAATCTAAAGGTGAGCCGTAACAACGATTAACAAATGGTTATTTTTAATATTAAAATAAAAGAAAATAGAAGTGTAAAATATTTTTGTATTTTTATGGTTTTATTAAGAAAATATTCACAAATGAAAAACGATAACTTCACGAGGAAGGTTCTTCAAAACACTAATCTTCGAACGAAACACGATAATCGTAACACTCTTCTCCGGCAACGGCTCCAAAAATTAATCCGCTCCAAAACACACTCTATATATAAATATATATATAAGTATATAAGGATTAGTCAATAATAGTATAGTAAGAATTTTCCGTCTGGTTCGAGAAACAAACTTTTAACCAAAGTTGTCTCAAAAACCTCCCGGGTCGTTTTCCCTCGACGAAGCGTGAATTGAAAATCGGTTAAGTCCGTGATCGCGCGTTTTGAATGGTTTCAAAGATTTTTGAATTGGTTTCTATATCTACTAATAAAAACGAATAAAACATGTAAAGCACGTAAATATAAAACAATTAAAAATTAAAACTCGAGAACTTAAAAACGTAAATGAGAATTAAAGAAAATATGACAATTAAAACCTAATTTATCAAAAATTAAACCTAGAATTATTTTTAAACTTTTCCTAATCCTAATTACTAACTTGTAAGAAAAAGTTAAGAAAATCCTAAACCAAGGGTGCTTAAAGTAAAAATGAAGAAAACGAGAACGGGGGTCAAATCTCGTTCTTTAAAAAGTGAAAATTTTAAATTAAAACCCTACGAAAGTAAATTTAAATCCTAAACCTAAAATATGATAAAAGAAACTTTTATAAAAAAGAATTTTATTTTTTTGATTATTTTTTTGATTTTTTAAAGGTTTTAATAAAAATAAATGATTAAAAATACCAAACTTTGAATTAAAAATTTTAAAAAATTACAAAAAGTAGCTAAGGTAACAAAGAATACAAGAAAATTATAAAAACAGAAAAAGCTAAATTAATAAGCTGGGAAAAAGCTAAACAGCACACGAAGTGCTTTTTATAAAAACAAGTTCAAAAAGGTGTTAAATGAATTGTTGTTGCACCTTAGGACGTAAAAGTCCTAAGGGCGCAGTGGTGTGAGTGTGTTGTGTTGAGGCGTTAAAAAGGTTGAGGAGGGTAGAGGTCCAGGGTTTGAGCCTTGCTCACCCTGGATTTCCCCTCTTACCTTTTTTTTATTTTTGCAAAATTTTTAAAAACAAAGTTGTAAAATAGCTCTAAATAAGCAAAATTTGTAAAAGAAACCTTTTCTGAAAACTAGTAAATAAGCTGAAAAAATGGCTTAAAAGCAGACTGTTTAGACTTTAAAAGGAAATTTTGCTTTTTACTAAACTAAGCTAGCTAGAAAATTTAATTATACTAAAAACTAGGACCTATTAAGCTACCAATACCCTATAACTATTCTAATAAGCAAATCTAAGTAAGAAATAAGCAAAAAGAGTAAGCCATAGCTGAAACATTCAAATAAGCACTTATGAGAAAACTGGATTCAAAACAGACAACTAGCAACTTTGAGCTTATTTTCCAATAAGCAAAAAGATCCTTATGGCTTATTTGCCTATACCACCTTAAAGCTTGTACTAAAAACTACTTAAAACAGCTTTTGAAAAGGAATTTGGAACTCAAATGATCAAAGAAAAAGCTGGTTGAAAACACTATTATCACTCAGTACATACTGAGTGAACTTTTTGGTTTGAAAATACAAAATGCTGATTTACAGCATAAAAACAGGTAGACAAATAAGCTAATTTTTATGAAATAAGTCCAAATAGATGAAAAATGACCTATAATCTAATTGTGCTATGAAAATCAAGACCTAATAACTACTATTACCCTCTGATAATTGAGCTAAAAATTTGGCTATTTGGCTATTTCCTATGCTGATGCAGTTTGCAATTTTTAAAACCAAGACTCAAATCAAACTTGTGTAGGCTAATGATCTAGTTTCTACTACTTTAAAACACCAAAACTTAATGCAAATTGAGAGACTAATTTAGTTAGAAACAACTTGAGCTTAAAATGTACTAGGATCTGAACTAATTCCAACAGAATTTAAAAACCTCTAACAAACTTGATTAAAGACATATTTAACCTATAAGGACCTTAAAAATTAGTTCCATAAACTCAAATATGAAATTTAAAATTGATTTAAAAGACCAAAAGGCTATGGACAGTACTAACTTAAGTTAGTACTGCCATAAGCCAAACACCCCTTTAAAACTTTAAATCCCATTTTCAGCTTATGAAATTGAAAGTTAAGGAACAAACTGCAAATACCAGATATTAAAAAGCTTCTAATAGACCTAATAATCACTTTTCAATAAGCAAATAAGCCAAATCAATAATCTACTAGACTATGCTAATATTTTTGGATTTTTATGACAGATTTATAACAGATATATGAAAACTAGAATTTAAATCTAACAATCAAACAAATTAAGCATTAACAACTAAAATAAGCATCAATAAGCTAATACTAACCAGAAATAAGCAAGTAATAAGCAGAATTAAGCTACTATGCAAATATTAAGACTAGAATTTGAAATGACAGCAAGAGCATAGAAATGTAAAGGAAAGTGTACCTCCACCTCAGCTAAACAGAGGTGATTGCTCACAATAGAGCTTATAAATGCAGCTTAAGCTTATAGCTTAAGCTTAATCCCAAAATCCTATACTAGTCCTAACACTTGACCATCAAGTACTAATACCAGCTTGAATACTATAAGCAGCCATCCAATTCCATTAGTATTCAAGCTTATTTGAGAGCTTTTATGTAGCTTAAGAGTAATTTGAGCTTATAGAAGAGTAAATAAGAGCTTATTCAAATTATTAGTGCAAATAGGTGAAAAACAGAATTGACAATTGAGCTTAAATGAAAACAACTTTTATTAATAAGATGAAATGAGTACAAACTTTGAAAAGGGAAATTACATTTAACTAAAAATAATAAGCTAAAATTACATGAAAAATAAGCTAAAATTAAACGACAAGCCACTCTTAAAAACTACTCTTAGATACTAATGTGAATGAGGGGAACTCTTATTTATAGCCATGGAGAGAATGATCTAGACCTCTGCATGCTCCTTTCAATCTTGACCATTAATATCTTCTAATCATTGGATGATGGATTGTGACCGTTGGATAGGAATATAGCACACGGATTGCCAAGCTAGCAATCCCACTTCTTTGGAGGCCTGTGCTTCTTTTACATTGTTTTTAGTGCAATATTCCCTTTTTTGGTGTGTTTCTTTGGAGCCCGTGTGTCATTCCCTTGTCAGTTTGACCAATCATAGCTTAGAGGTGACGTTTTTTTGCTGCTGACTTGGCACTTAGTACTAAGCATCTTTGACTTGTAGGATAAGTGTGAGAAAGGGGGTTTTTACCCTTTTGATTTATGCAGAGGTAAATTGGGGGAGATGGTGAATAGTAATTCCCATCTCGCGCCCTTTTTCATTTATTTGACTATTTTAACCGGGGTTAAAAAGGGTAGACTTGGGCTCGGTTTAATATAAAAGGAAAATGGTCCATGGGATATTATTTGGGCTTGTTAAAGGTAAGGGTAAGGGTTAATATTAGGCACTTAACGACCGTTAGTCCCTAAGTGTTAAAGGACTAACGGTGTTATGATTTTAGGGTTTTCGTTTATTTTTTTATTTTTCTTTTTTTTTTTTTTTTTTTATTTTTATTTTTTTTTTTTATATTTTTTTTTATTTATTATTTTGTTTTTGTTTTTTTTTTTTTATTTGGTGGGTGGGGTGGGGTCGGGGAGGGGAGAGGATAGGGGGGGGTGTTGTTGTGGGTATGAAATCGGATGTAGGCTTCTGTGGGGGTTTACAAGCGGAGGGGGGTTTGTTGAGTTGGTTGCTGAGGTGGGGCTTTGTTTTTTGTTTATGTTTGTTAAAGGTAAGGGTTAAAATTGGTATACAGGGTTAGTTTAAAGTTATTGTTTTTTGTTTTTACAGATGGGTTGTAATTTTATAATTATCTTAAAAAATTGTTAAAAGGGGAAGGATAAGGGTTTTGCTGTCGGTAATGCTTATTAATACATTAGGCAATCGTAACGATCGTTACGGCCACTCCCAAAGTTTGTTAAGGATAATACTCTTATCTGTGGATGATTGGTTGGGGGAGGGGACGGAGTATTCTGGTTGGGGTGGTGGTAAATAATTAGTTTTTGCAGCTTATTTTATACGGGTCTCATTTATTATTGTCAAGGGTTTTTGTGTGTCCTCTCTTATTTTGTGGGAAGGTTTGGGTTGTTTTTTAGTTAAATATTGAATCTGGCAATTGCTGTGATTTTTTTTTTTGACACTATGGGTGGGGTCCAATGGTGTGGGTTTTGGGGTGTCGGGGCGGTGTGGTGCTGCATTGGATAAGGGGGTGCGTGGGGTATTTGGGGTGGGGGAGGGGGGTGTGTGGTGTATTGGGCCGTATGTGGTTTGTTGTTTGTTGATGTTGTTTGGGGAAATTATTGTATGAGTATTGGGGGGGTTTGGGGAATGGAGGGTGTGGGGGGGGGGTTTGGAATGTAGATGAGGTTCTTTTACTGCGGGGGGCGAGTGGCTACGGAGCGGGGGAACGAGGGGCAATGGGAGTAGGGAAATGGTGTCCGGGGGGGAGTGGGTGGTGTGTTTGTAGATATGTTGATCGTGAGGTGGGCGGTGTGCGGGAAAAGGGGGGGAGTGGCAGCAGCAAAGGGAGGGGGAGGTGATCGGGGGGTGAATTGTGGGGGGGGGGGGTATCGGGGGGTGCATAGGGGCGTATGGAGGGAGGAGGGTTGGTGGGGGTGGAGGGGCGGGTTGTCGAGTGAGGGGTAAGGTGATATGGAATATTTTTGTAAAACAATTTTTTGTATATGTAGTTGTGTGGTGGGGGTCTGGGATAGTTTGGGGATGAGGGGGGGGTGGGTGGGGGTGGGGGGGTTTTTAGGGGGGGGGATGTGTGGGGATGGGGGGTTTTTTGTGGGGGTGGGTTTTATTGGGGGGTGGGTGGTGGTGGGGGTGTGGGAGGGTAGGAGATACTGTGATAAGAGGGGCAGTAGTGGGGGTGGGGCAGGGGGTGGGTTTGAGCGCGTTGACTTGGGGGGGGGATTGTGTAGATTGCAGACCCAGTTGCCAGCAGGTCCGCAGATGATTATGGGAGTGGAGATGGTAGGCGGGCGAGCGGTGGTGGGGCCTGGGAGGCTTGTACGTGAGCGAGAGGTTGCATCTTGCAATGGGCGGGGTGTGCTGGCGCATGCCCGGGAGATTGATGTTCCGCAATGGCAGTAATGGGGCTGCTTTGGCTGGAGATGTACTCTGGGTCTGTATTGATTTCGGGCATGGTGGTTGTTTCTGGAACTTCACTGGGGTTGTGTGTATTATAAATTTTGAACCGAAAGCTGAGGCTGGTTTTTTTTGTTTTTTTTTTTTTTTAAATATTGATTGTTATGGGGGGGTGATTTGTTCCGTTTTTGAGGTCACTTCAGCTTAGAGTTCTGTTTTTTTAAAAGCGCTCCCTATGCTTGTGATTTATAATATTATATAGGAAAAGAGGTTTCATTGGCCTCGCTCCTCTTGTTGCTATAAGTTGTTGATTTCCTCCATTTTCTTCGTTATGTTTGGTAGTAGTTTTCATGGGCGACATGGGGTGGGCAGGCGCCAGGGGGTGGGTATGGGGGGGGGCTGGAAATATTATATTTATATGTATTGTTGTCGTGCAGGGTTTCTTCATGTGGGGCTTTAGATTTCTTATTCAAAAAAATTAGTCTTAAGTAAGTATCTTCCTTAAGATTTTGATTTTTGATCTAGGGGGTTTGGTTGAGTTGGTATGTGGTTCAGTTTTATTAGCCACTATTGAATTGCGGGGGCTTCCACTCATTCTCTACAGTTCTCATACCACTCCCGCATCAAACGGGCTAACTCCAGTGGGCTTCCTGGCCTGGGCTTGGGGCTTACTCGGGCTACATCCTCCTAGAGATTGTTAAGTATTTGTTAAGGTTGGGGCTCCAGTTCAGTTTTTTCAAGGAAATAAGGTATTGATTTGGATAAAATTCTTAAATTGTATAGGAGGCTTTTTGGTGCATTAGTGCCGATAGCTGAATTTTTGAGAGGTGGTGAGAGATTTGACGTGATGGTTGATGTGTGACATGAGTGCTTTTGTTAATGGTGATGAGATGTGGGTTGGGGTCCAATCTCAGGGGAGTGGTGGTGGCGGTGGGTGGGGTGGTTCTGGGGTTGTATGGATTTGTGGGGGTTGTTTGAGTTGAATAGAGTGACCAGGGTTATGTGGGGCTGGGAGAATGGATGGGATGGTGATTTAAGAACAAGGAGGCAGAGGGAGTACGTTTTAGGGGGGGGGTGGGGGGGGGGGTGGCGGTTTGTCTGGGTGGTTGTCTTTTAGATCTTAAGAATGATATTAGACCTTGCTGTGGCATAATCCATCTGTTTTCTACTTTCTTGTAGGCAATTATATTGATGCTTACCTGGTTAGGGCTTTCAGCAGCAACTACCTAGCATTTAGTATGTTCAGAGGTCTGTGCTCATGTATTGCTCCATGTTTTTCCGCTTTGATTTGGATTATGCTTCTTCTTTACTTACGTTTCAGTTTCTTGGTCAGAAAGTAGATAAGTTAGATTAGATTGAAAGTTTTGATTGTTGAAATATGGGCGATCGGATCTCTATTTTTGTCATGATCTTAGGGTCTTTGTGATTGTTGTCTCCTTAATGAGTCGGGAATGTCTCGTTTTTCTGGTTCTTTTGTATAGGGTGTGTTTTGTTTATATAGTTTGTTTTGTAGAGTTTGAATAGAGAATAGATCTCCTTAGATATCGCAGGGTCATGCTCTTACTGGTAAATAAATTATAGGAGTAGTATCAAAGAGATTGAGGATTGGTGTCAAAGGGTAAGATGGGTGTGTTGTGTGTTTTTAATTTTTTTTTTGCCATCGAAATATGTTTCTTGTTAGTATGCGGTGCGGGTCCAGAAGTGTTCATGTACGCAGTATCCATGTGGGTTGTGGATGTTTGCCGTTGTTTCGTAGAGTTAGACGTGTTTTTATTTATCTGGGTGAGTGATTTAGGATTGGGTTTGGGAATATGGAGTTCGGGTGTAGCAGGTGGCTTAGATGTTAGGAGTAATGTTATGGAGGGTGACTTTATTGGTTTGTATGTTTTGTGTATTGATTTAATTGGTATGGTTTGGACATTTTATGTGTATATTGGGTATTAGTGGTAATTGTTGTGTACTAGTTGGTTTGGATCGTTTAAGTTGCGGGGGTGTGAGTTGAGTTGGGGTTGGTGGGGGGTATTGTTTTTTGTGGGTTTTTTTGTTTTTTTTATTTTTGTGATTTGTATTTTGCTTGTTGTGGTTGGGGTCTTCAGACCCGGCTATGATTTTGCCAAAAAAATTGTTGTCGTTTGTGTAAGGTGTTTTTATTAAGATGATAGATTCAAGTTTTTAAGTTTATATTTTTGTGACCTAAACCAAAAAAAATAAAAAAAATTACAACTCTTATTTTAACAAGGCATGTTGTTCCCGGTTCGGCGGTAGTAGTTTTTTTTGGGGCATGGGTCAGCGGGTAGTTCTTCGGTTCATCAGTCGGGAGGTTAGTAGTTTCGTTGGTTAAGTTAGTTTCCGTAAGTAACGTTTAAGTCGGGTGTGGCGATAACACTTGATGTAAAAGCCTGAGGGGTGGTTTACTATCTATCAATTTATTTGATTATCTTGGTTTTTTCTTATCTATGTTAATTTTATTTCTTTTCGAAACCTGTATTAAACCTATGTCTGATTTCTAATTTCATAAGTCTAACGGTGAAAAAACCAAAAGGGGGGGTTGGGGGGGGGGCGTTTTCTGACTTATTGGCTTGAGAGACTAGCTCAGGTCTTCGTTGGTTTAGACTTAGGTTTGGTTTGGTTGTCGTTTTCTTTAATCAATTCAAGGCTGTTTTTCCACGATAAATGCGATTTAATATTTTGTGGGTTAAGGTTTTTGTGCGGGTTTTTTGGTGCGTTTCAGGTTAGTTTAGGCGGGGGATTGTTTTAGTGTGGTGTAAGGTCTCACTTGTGGGTTGTCGTGGTGTTGGGGGGGGGTGGTTGGGCGGTTGTTGGGATTTGGTTGGTGTGGAGGGAGAGAGTGGTGAGAGGCCTGTGACTGGGCAGGTTGTAGGTGGAGGTTTTTCGTGACGTTGGAGGTGACATAATCATTAAGAAACGGACATATTTAGTTCGTGTCACAACTTAGCATTAATCATGTTTATAGAATCCTTAGGGGCCTGATTATAATTCTATCTTAGGGATTTTAAGGCATTGGTTTGATATTTGTTTGTTTAAACCCCTAGCTCATTAGCTAAGTCATAGTGGTCTTTACCCACTTAGACGACTTAAATGGCCATTTTACACTAGTAGTCCATTAAGTCCAGTTATCTAATGGAATTCAGAACAGCTACTGGTTGTATTATCATAGGTCACCTGGTAGTAAACATAATAAATAAACATATTAAGGCAATATCCATTATAATTAATATAGTTTTCAAAGCACCCGTATAACCACGAAGCGAAGCGTATCCTAGCACAGACTCTAGGGAGGACAATATTTGTGGAACTATGTTTCTAGATTATAAATTACTATTTGGAGTATGGAGAGAGAGCTATCCCAGACTCCACCAAAATATACGTGGTCGTTCACTAGATTCCTGTTGAATGATAGGTAGCATACAAAAGCACACCGTTAAACAAGTATATAAATTTGATAAACATATCCTAAGCACTCAACAATAAATTAAGGAATTTGAGATTGATAAACAATACCAAACATTCAGATCTCATAATATTGGCTAATCCTGAGGTATTTAGCCTTTATAACTTCATTATATAAATTTACCTAGATCAATTAATTTAGCCCAAAGTGGTCAACGAACCGATGTTAACGGAATGATTACCAAAAAAACTGTTATAGATGATTACTTACTAAAGTATATGTGATTCCGTTTTTATCCCTATGGAAATTGATATGTTTTTTTCGACTCTCTGCTCTTTTTCTCCTCTATGAAAATTGTATTTTGTGTTTAGGTTATCAAGAATATGATTATAGCTCACTCAAAAACTCGTTTTTGAGTTTTCTTTTTTTTAAGGTCTGGTTTAGGTATCAAGAATATGATTTAGCACACTCAAAACTCGTTTTTGAGTTTTCTATTTATAAGGTCTGGAAGTAGGTTGGATACGTCATATCCATGAGTTGGATACAGCGTATTGGGGATTTCTTGGAGTAGGGACCACGCTTGATATCTTCCAGAATATTATATTGATTCCATATCTTGAATACGGCCTATTGAGTCCTCTAGATACGGCGTATTAAACTTTATTCCTCTGTTATCTTTGGCGAGTGCAGGCACGGATACGCAGTATCTTCCTTGATGGATACGGCGTATTGGTCTTCAGAATAGTAATCTTCAAATATCTTTATTTAAGCTCCAGAATGCACGCCTTTTGCTATCTTTCACCAATTACTTCATAATTACTACAATTCTCAAATATAAACGATTAAGTAACAATTCTTTGTAATAACTATACAAAATGGGTTAATATCATGGGATAAATGATGCTATAAAATAGACGTTATTTGATGTCATCAAGCACCCATTACAAGAAGAAATCACTTGGGCTCACACAATGGACTTGGATACACACGACCTCAAGTTGACACTAGATCTCTCTTACCCACAGCAAATATGAGACCTTCTAACTCGTATAATCAAAGACCTTCTTTTTAAAACAATCGTTCTTCAGAAAGAAGATATTTTTATAACAACCAAAGGTCTTCATATCATCAACATAACACCTTCCAAATGAGATAAAACTCCTACCCAAATCAAAGGCTAAAAACACCTTGGAGCGTTAGACCAAACTTTCAAAACCTCCATGATTTTCAAAATAATCCTTGGTTCGCGTTCTCGGGGTACGACCTACATAAACTATGTGCAAGATCCAAGAATGGTTAACTTGGGCACCGTATTTGCTAACCACAACGGACCCAAGAAAAAATAGGTACCACGACCTTGAATTCATATTTGCTTGTAGGTGTGTCTTAAATGCGATCTACCGCCGGATGATTGGATTATGGATAGTGGTTGCACTAAGCACATGACCGAGAATAGAAGATTATTTACTTCGTATAAGGCGTATGATGGTGGACATGTCATATTTAGGAGAAACCTAAAGGGAAAGGTCATCGGTGGTGGTAATATTACTTATGACTCCATTACAATTACCAATGTTGAGCATGTTACTGGTTTATCTATTAACTTGATTAGCGTAGGTCACTTTTGTGATGATGATTGTGTAGTCAGCTTTAGTAAAGTTGATTGTACTATTAGTAAAAATGATAAAAATGTTAGCTAAAGGTCGTATAAGAAATGGATTATATACGTGCAAATTGGGAGATAACTCCAAACAACAAATTTGTCTTACTTATGTGGTGGATAACTCAACGCTTTAGCATAGGAGGTTAGGTCACGCCAATATGAGGTTAGTTCAAAACTTGGCTTTCAGCGAGCTAGTAAGGAACCTACCAAAGTTGAGTTTTGAAAGACACTTTTGTAATACGTGTGGTCTAGGAAGTTAAGGTAATGCAAACAATAGGACTAGGAATGAAGTGTCAACTAGTAGGGTTTTAGAGTTGTTACACGTAGATTTGTTTGGTCCATCTCTAATTAAAAGTTACGAAGGGGACTTCTACACTTTAATGATTGTTGATGATCACTCAAACTACACTTGGGTTGTGTTTGTAGAGTCTAAGGATGACGTCTTAGACAAGTTTAGAATATTATGTAAAAGACTAGAAAACCTACATGATTGTTCTACTATTTCAATTGTAACAAAGCATAGTAGTGAATTTGATAAATTGCAATTTGGAAGCTTTTGTGAACAACATGGAATA
This sequence comes from Tanacetum coccineum, assembly GCA_026074375.1. NCBI lineage: Eukaryota > Viridiplantae > Streptophyta > Magnoliopsida > Asterales > Asteraceae > Tanacetum > Tanacetum coccineum. The sequence continues at coordinate 13,143 of BQNB010026522.1, read as the reverse complement.
TCTTATAACTTGTCAGACCTGTTCATTTCTCAATCAAGTGAGATTGTTGAAAGAACACATTGCAACTTAAGAAAGATGAGTCGTGCTATGTTAGACGAGCAATCCATTCCACAAAAGTATTGGTGTCATGCATTAGATACGGCAACTTACATTTTTAATATGGTTTATATTAGAAAATTCATTAATAAAACACCATACAAAATCCTTAGAAATAGGAAGCCATTATTAGAGTACTTTAGGGTCTTTGGCTGTAAAGTATTTATACTTAACACTAAATTACATCTCACTAAGTTTGACCCAAAGTTGTACGAAGGTGTGCTTTTAGGATATTCTCAAACTAGTAATGCATACATAGTTCTTAACAAGGAAACAATGAGAATTAAGGAATCTCTCAATGTTACCTTTGATGAGAGCTTGCCAGAGTCCAAGTCACCTTCTTCGGTAGAAGATGATATGATCAATGAACCCATAGTTTAAGATCTCAATGGCTCACCCTCATTACAAGTTAATGTTTCGGATGAAGGCTATCCCAAGACTCTAAAAGAAACCAGAGATCACCCAATAGAACAAGTAATTGGTAAGTTGAATGAGAGAACACTTAGGTCTAAGTCTAAACAAGCTTAGGATTTTTGCATGACATTTTCCAAAATCCAAATTACATGACTCTAGTTGAGGTTGTTCACGGTCGACATGCACCATAGGATATTAATTTGAGAGAGTGAGGGATCAAAAATAAGAGTAGAAGTCTAGATGTCATTTGCATACCCTTTTAGAGATAATTGTGCTCTTAGAGCTTATGTGCTTATGTGTTATGTGCTAGGACTTATGTAAAAGGCATGGACATTAAGAAACATTGTTGTTTTAACGAGATGAAGGATAGATGTCAATGCATTATTCAAACTATGGTTGGCATTATCTCAAATTCTACATGTCAGATCTATGTGCTATGAACAAGAAATTTGATCTACATCTTGTCAATATTGTAATAATCATCGCCTCACATATTTAAATGTGTGAAATCGACTTATTTGCAAATATTGCATGTTCTATTCCCTATGATAGACATGAAAGATTAAATAGACAAATTCATTGACAAAATCAATTTGGATCATAATGCATCCTTGTGTTGAAAATGTTGCATTTGTGTCAACTTGTTCAACTTACGTGTTGATTGCATGCTATGTGTATTAGGTAGAAAATAAAAGAACTTTATGCAAAGATACAAACTAATCACGTAGTTAAAGAGAATTCATTTAAAATTGAATTCGGTATGGTATTGCATATCATACTAAAATACACAAAGAATAAACATGATAATATAGCCCTCTCATTCGAGAAACTATGAAATTGATTCACCATACACTATGGTAGTTGATATTATCAATGTTGACACAACACATCGATCATAAGTCCAAAATATTATACTTAGCAACACTTTGCTGTCTATGGTATATATGTGTTTTTGCAGTCATATTGTAAATTATCCAAGAAGATTAAAAATCCCCATTGAAGTAGTTTTGAAAACGATGGCACCACTATCGCGAGACCTAATATTTTTTCTTGAACACAATGAAAATAAAGTTTATCATTTTCCCGAAAATTCAAAGAGATGATTAAGATCCTCTACACAAAAAACCGCAATGGAAATACATGCATGGCTAAACAAATAATGGTGCATGCAAGCATGAAAATGGTAGGATCTAGATTTGTGTAACTTATCATCCCATCAGCAAACCAAATCCTAAAATCAATCTAAACTAAAAAACTAAAATAATTCAAACTAAGCACAACTCTCATACAAGAATAAATAAGTATATAGTCATAAACTAGATCTAATATCCACAATATAAGTAAATGAAACCATTAAACATCAAGGAATATAATCATGATTAAAAGGATTTAATAAGCACAAATCTCAAATCATCTTAAGAAATATCTAGATGAAGGAAAATAAAAGTCCTCACATTTGATCACAAATTCAAAAGAAATGAATAGTTCTTTCCATACAATCAAATTCGCTTCTCTTAATAGCGAGCTTGATGCCAAGAAATTTAAAAACTCAAGCAATGAATCCCGACATTAATGTGGATTTGTACCTTAATGAAGAAGAAGAAAACAGGATATTGTGGTCATGGAATCCTCAAATTCCCAAGTTGAGGAAATGAGAACTATGATTTACAATACTAGGATTCCCCCTTCTCTAATAAGAGGGATCGGGGAAGATAAGATTTGGGATAAGATAGGGAATCCCTAAGCCCAAATCACATTTAATCCGTGGCGTTGTTGAGCACATTGCTAAAGTCTTTCTTCAAGATCTAAATGAAGAATGAATTGAAAAAGACAACCAACTTAGCAATTGTCTCTTTGGAAGAAGTCAAGCCATGCAAGAATAAATGTAGCATAGGCTTTCTAGATTGCATTGTATAAGTTGTAGCTAGAAGATGTATAATATATGTTGTGTGTTGCATGTGTTATGTGAAATAAAGTGCTTGAATCTTTTTGATTAATATTGCTTTACTACAACATAATAGGATGAAATTATGATATAATTGTCCAAGCATGCTCAACAAAAAGTAATTGGGGTCATGAATAACTATACATATAAAATGCCAAAATATGTATGCATATATCCAACAATGTACAAAGTCAAAAATACATATTTGTACTTATCCATGTCTCTAAGATTCCAAATGGTAAGCTAACCTATTATGGACTTGTACATGTGTATATGTTTATTGCTTGTGTCATGTTGTGTTTGCTTGTTGCTAGATATATCCAAGAACACCTCGAAGTTAGTGCTCTTGACCCATGGATCCCCGCCTTGGAACAAGGAGGAGCAACGATCTAGGGGGAGCATGTGAAATGATATATATTCTTTCTTCTACAATGATATCAACCTTCCAATAAAAGATCAAGATCTCGCCGTTTTGATTGACAAAATGGGGAGAAGGAAAGCAAAGCAAAGATGCCTATTATGGATCAAGAAAGCTAGTATAACTAGCAATTTAGAAGTAAGACCTATAGCAAACATAGGAGTAGAAAAGCTATGTAAGACTCATAAAGTGAAGACAATGATCAAGCTTCACCAAATTACAAGGCCAAGATCAAGACGCAAACTACATCAACGACGGTTTTCATCTTCGCTACGTTTGTAATTTTATTTTCTTTCTGAAATTTTATTTGTCATCATCAAAAAGGGGGAGATTGTTGGTGCAACATTGACTAGGATCTCCTTTATGTTTTAACGATGAAAAATAAATGTTCGCAAAATGTAAAATCACAAACGATAACCAAAATTCGTAAAACCGGATTTACCTGTCCGGCGCATTGGTCACGCGTCAGCAGCGCGCCATAGGCGAACTCTGTTTTTACGGATTTGCTTTTGTCAGCTTTCCTCTTACCCGACATATGTGGAAACTTCAATAAAAGTATGTATATGATATTTGAGCATTTAGGAACAATCTAAATGAGGTTTAGACTTAGAGAGAAGCAAAAATGAATCCTCTTGTTTTTCAACAAAACGTCAGCTCAAATTCTTTATCAAACGCCTCTAGCCAAGGCCGAAACGATAATTAAACGAGGAAATAGAAATCAAAAAATTAATAGATATCAAACTAAAATAACACACAAAGTATTTAGCCAAACATGTTGTAAATTACAAAAGCATTAATGTATGAGATCATGGGTAAATTAAACATTAAGCTAGATACAATTAACTTAATGAAAGACTAATAATGATGATGATTAGAAGTGAATTCTCCCTTGAAAAGTGGTGAATGATTGATGGAAAATGCCTTGGAATGGTGCACTAGTCGTCCCCTGAGAAGGGAGGAAAAGGAATGATTAATTGTGAAGAATTTGGCCTTTATTTATAGGTTTTTCTTCCAAAGCTACCGAGTAATTGAATCGGCTGAACCGCGGTGTAACTATGACGTCACAAAAGTTACTGCGTAACTGAATATGTAGAACTACTGCGTAGTTGCAATTTGTTTACTTTATAACTATTTTTCAATTGCGATCCGGGCTTAGCTCAAAACACAAAAGTTGTAGATATCCCTTTCCTCTTTCCATGGCCACTTGAATCATCTAAAAAGGAGCTCATATGAAGAAGTTATGGTCAAAATACTAAAGCACCTTGTTGGTGCTACATTAACTAGGATCTCATTTATGTTTTAATGATGACAAATAATCGTTCACAAAATCACAAATGATAGCCAAAATCCGTAAAATCGGATTTGCCTGTCTGGCGCGCCGGTCATGCGTGAGCAGTGCCACAAGCGAATTCTATTTTTACTAATTTTCTTTTTGTAGGCTTTCCTCTTACCCGACACATGTGGAAACTTCAATAAAGGTATGTATATGATATTTATGCATTTAGGAATACTCTAGATGAAGTTTAGACTTAGAGAGGAGCAAAAACGAATCATCCCATTTTTCAACAAAGCGCCAACTCAAATTCTTTATCAAACGCTTCTAGCTAAGACCGAAACATCTTTCTAAACCTAGTATGATTGTATTTTCAATATACCATTAAACGAAAATATTCATTTGACCTTAATCCGGATTTACGTTGTTCCTAATCACGTAATGAGTTTTACTCCCTTATTGGTTAAACTAAGTCAAAGGTCACTTTGCATAAACGCATCCTTTCCTGTTATGGGATATGATTTACTTGAGATGTAAAGCACTTAGCTTGTTTGCAACAAGATGATTAATGATCAAATTTATTGTTGATTATCATGGATTAAAGTCTAAATGACTAAATGAGTTTGTGGTATTTGGAGATAAATCATGCTTTGAGTTTTCTCATCTCCTTACCTATAAATGTTTTACAAACTCACATGTATTCCTCACATGTACAAGTCCACACTTCTACACAATCCTACAACCCATCCTTCCTAATCATTCATTCACCCTTCTTACACATCAAATGATTTCATCCTTTACTTATTCTAAACACATCCTTCTTAAACCTTCCCATAATCACATTTGCCCACTCTTTCCCTTCTTATTAGAAATAAGATTATTAACCCAAATCAATCCTTTGATTTCATCATTATCTTCATCATCTTCATTCTTCATCTTCAAACCTTCAAGTCTAAACTTTCCTTCACATAAACCTTCCCATATAATACCCACATGCTAACTCACATTCTCTTACATAAGGTACTCTCTTTGTACTTATTGTGCTTCTTGTTCCCTAGATTCCTAATAAAGGCTCCTCCACATCTTATCAAACATTCTCCACTACACACTCACTATTTACGTTATTCTTCACAACAATTGAATTGCACACACACGCACACAGACACACACACTCTCATCCTCACCCTTGATAAAGCCACTCCATCAATCTAAGTTACCTCATTTTTTTCTCCACCCTTAGATTGTTTTCAAATAAACACAACAAACACACTTTCTTTTCCACCCTTGATCAAGCAACCTCATCAATCCAAGATACCATTATTCTATTTTCCTCCCTTGGATTGAATTCAAATTTGAACAAACACACTTCCCTCTCACAAACAAACATATTTTACTCACCAAACAAACACATCTCTCTTTCTACCATTGATCTTGCCATCTCACCTATCCAACTTACCTCTCCTCATTTCATCTATGCCCTCCATTTAAAACTAAGATCAATAGGCTCCTTTCTATCACATCATGCCAACTCATGACAACTAATTCTCTCTTATCCAACATGTGCTTGAAAGATTTGAAATTCAAATATTTAAATTCTTACCCCCCCTTTCTATCTAAGTTAAGAATATTCTAGAAATATTATATTGTACTCTAACTAGCTCTTTCAAACCTTTAGTTGGATCCCAACTAAGCCAGCTACACTTTGAGGAATACCCAAAACACCCCTTTCCGATAATTCTTTTCTCACTTTACAATATCGGATAAGCGAAAGGCTTTTAAATACTTCACAAACATTTTTATCAAATGGCTATTTGAGTTGGTTGACCTTGAGTGTAAGAATGATTGAAAGGTCATAACATGGAGTACTTTTGGGGCTTAAACAAGTGCGGGTATTTAAAATGCCAAAATCTCGAAGAAAACATTTCAAGAATCTATCACGCTGGCCACGCGCTAACGCGTAGGCAGCGCGCCACTCGCGAAATGTTTTTACAACATTTTGGATTTTTGCCTATAAATACCCATCATTGGCCTTTTTATTTCTCACCTCTTAAAAACATTATTTCCTCTTCTTTATCTTCTCTAATCCTCTAAGTCTAACACCTCTTGTGTTCTTAATCTTCTCATCTTATCATTCTATTAAAGAACACATCTGTTGGGGACAGCTGCAGAGCCCTTCAGTCTTTTAGAAAATTTAAACATAAAATCCCCTAAGTATTAATCAAGCTGAAGAAAGTTCAGCTTGAATCGCTGAAGAAAGTTTAGCTTAAGTTCTTCAGGTACTTAGAAGATCATGATCATCTTCACTTCAGTTTATGTAGCGGTTCAGAAACTGAAGACAAGTCCTTAGCAAGAGCTTTAGTCAGCTTGGTTGACAATTCTAAGCTGAACGATGTCGATCTCCTTCTCAAAAGATTGAAACAAAAGGTTTCACTTCTAGAAGGTTTACAAGGCGGGAAAAAGATTGCTATATGTCAAAAGGAATAAAGCAATCTCCTTAGGAATAGATACTTCTAAAGTTGGTATAGAAGTACAACAACTTTCCTTAAAGGACTGTACCTAGTACCTTAAAGCATGTCTGCATTCAATGGTATTTTAACCACCCATTAGATGTATGACACGCGTACTAGGTTAACTTATAAACCCTAATTCCTTTGCCTATAAAAAGAAAAGGATATTGAGAGTAAATGCTATCTCTTCCAATTAATGTGAAACACATTGAAGAGCATCTGTCTCTCAAACAAACTGAATAGAAACTGCTAAAGCTGAAGCTTCAGTTCTAGTCGAATAGTTTGTTTTCTTATACTCTTAACTTTGGTTATAGTTTAAGTTAGAAGGAGATCACAACCCAATTGTCATTCAACCAACTTACTATTTTGCAAGCAAGGTGTTTCATAGATTCTTTATTTGATTCTAATAAGAACCTATACGTTGAAAAGTTACTTCTTTGTGTTTTAAACTTGTTCTTTATATTGTTTATATATATATGTTTAAAACTTACTTTGTTGCCATGGAAAATGATTAATTTAACTTGATAAACCCAATATCACATTCAAGGGGACCAACAAGTGGTATCAGAGCCGTTTGATTTATAAAACCTTTTCAAAGTTTTTACATAACTGCTTAAAAGGTTTTTAAAATCAAGATCCATAAAAAATGGCAACAGAAGTACCACGGACTCTTGAATATAGGGGTGGCTAGGTAAATGCTGCTCCTATACTAGAGGTGGAAAAATTCACCAATTGGAAAAAGAGATTCATGTGCCACATAATTGGTATTGAACCTCAATTCAAAAACATAATTGAAAATGGTCTTTTTATCCCTATGACAGCTGGTCAAAGGAAGCCTGAAGGATAATGGACCGCTAATGAAAGAAAGGCTGCTAACTTAGATCAGCGACTCAAAAGTCTCATCATGTATGTCCTTCCAGATGACCAAATAAACTCAGTCATAAACTGTTTAACAGCTAAATCAACCTGGGATGACCTGATACTGTATCATGAGGGCCCCTCTGATGTGAAAGAAAGTAAGGGCATTGACCTAAAGTTATGTTACAACATCTTCAAATTCAAAGAACGTGAAACACTAACACAAACTTTCACCATATGCAAAGCTTTGATTAATGAGTTAGTAAATGATGGCATCAAACTTTCAAAGCTTGAAATAAATATTGGTTTTAAAAATGGGTTACCAAAGAAGTGGCTAAGTTTCTTCTAAAGTCTCAAAAACACAAATCATGTAAAAGATTATGAGCTTGCTTCTCTATTTGGTAAACTCAAATATAAAGAAAATCTAATAGACAGTATTTATCAGATTGAAAAAAGAAATCTCTTGTCTCTGCAACACCTATGTCAACTGCCTTCTTGTCTACCTCGATTATCCAGGACTTTCAAGATAGTCCTGATGATGAAGATGATATAAGAAGCAGTCAAGAGTACTTGAATGACCTAGAAGAAGAATATCAAGCAAGAGCTCTTTTAGCCAAGTCTAAAAGATTCTTCAAGAAGGGTACTCAAAGGTTCAGCAGTGCAAAAGCAACTGATCAGAGTGAATGCTACAAATTTGGCAAGAAAGGTCATTTTGCAAGAGACTGCTGGTCAAAAGCTTTAGTTCCCTCATATCAATCACCCTTTCAACCAAAAACCTCTCAGTTCCTCTCAGTACAAACCAGAACTAAGGCCTACCAAGGACTTCGAAGCTAAATACAATAAAGTCAAGGTTAAATTGGCTCTCCCAAGTTTAAGTGCTTTAGCTTCTAAAGCCGCAACTATTAAGAACAAAGGTCTCATCGCTGAAGCCTATAAATGAGATAAAGAAGAAGTGTCATCTGAGATGATAATGAGATGGTGAAGGTTAAAGTACTCATGGCACTAGCTGAAGATAATGATGTTGCCAGCAAAGAAGGTGCCAGAAATGGTGAATGGGTAAAGATCTCCATGAGAAAGGTACACACTCTTCTTTGAAATAGAAGAAATATGATGAGAAAGAACTAATCATGATATTTGTATTAATCTAAATTATGTTAAAGAACAAAGAAATAATCTTATGTCAAAACATAGAGATCTTGTTCAAGAACTGAATACATGCAAAGAACAACGTTTAGTATTATAACAAGCAAAACTTGATTTTCTTACCATGCAGCATGTAAACACTGAATTCTCAAAAGAGAATCAAAACATAAGGAAATAACTAAAAAGCTAAAGCAATCGCTGAAACAGGCTTACCAGTTCAAATAAAGTAAATTAGTGGGTAATAGTGAAACAAATTCCTACTCAAAAGTAAGTGAGAATTATGGGAGTTTGATCAATTCACTTTAAGATCCCTCTAGTATCTATGCAAAAAGACCTAGTCTTTGTAAAATTTACAACTGGATGGTACGACCAAAAGTTGTCCATACCGTGTGTTAAAAACCCTGGTTGTCGTTGTCTGAAGCTGAAGGTTTTATTTTGCCAAATCGTGATACTTGTAGGATTTTCCTAGCAGAGTCACAAAGAAACAAAAATGATCCTTCAGTTGTTGTTACTGACTCTTCAGTGACTAATTATGATTCAGCGGATGAATCTTCAGTCTGTAGCACCCATCTTCCTTCACTGAAGAAGTTGGATGGTGTTGAACCTGTCTCTTAACCAAAGACTCTCAAATCAATCTTGAAGTTAAAATCCACATTCAAAGCTGAAGCTTTAAAAGGTGTCATAATAAATGAACCATCCTCGGCTCATGCTAAGGGTAACAAAAGTACTTCAACTTTAAAAGTTAACTCAGCTCTTGCTGATAAATTAACGAATGTAAAAATTAAAGATAACCTTCCTCTGGCTATTGTAATAAAAGAACTTAACAAACTGAAATTACAAATTAGCACGACTCAATCATCTTATTCCAGAAATAACCACTCTCAACAGGTTCCCCGAAATGCACTCCAAAACCAACACAAAACACAAGTAAAAAAGGATTGTCAACTTTACAGGTTAAACAATCATCTCTCTTGTGATCATGTTGAATTCATATTCACCATAAACATAACTCAGCATCTCAAAAGTCTGGGTGGATCCTCATCAAAATCCATGATCCAAAGACCATCAAAACGCTTCTTTCCTCCTTGCATACACTGTAGACGTATTGATCATCTATTTGATGATTTCTTATACTATCCCATATGTAGATTATATGGAAGTTATGATCATGATACCAATGGTCATAACAGGATCATCTCTCTAGAAAGAGAAATCAAACTAAGAAACCTTCAACATGTCATCAAAAGATGTGAAACTTGTGGTAGCACAGTTCATAACACAACTAATCATTATGACATTGAATGGTTCACAAGAGGTGAAGCTCTTTAGGCTAAGAATGTTGAAGCTCTAAAATCAAAGAACACCGAATCATCAAAAGCGAACAGATTTAAGACCCCGACTAAATGGTGGGCTTCCAGGCAAAACTAATAACTCTTAACTTATTTGTGCAAGTATCACATCAGGAAGTCCACTTGGCACTTAGAAAGTAGGTACTCAAGACATATGACTGATGTAATCAGTTACCTGCACAAATAGAAGAAACAACCAGAAACTAAAGTAATGTTTGAAGAAAATTCTACATACAACACTAAAGGTTATGGTTCCATAAAATATAGTGGTTTAGTTTTCATAGAAGTAGCTTTTAAGTGATCCTATTCATCTGGCAAAACAAAATTCTTGTTATTGATCTTCCCTCACTTATCTATTCAAAAGATAATCCATGGTTAAGAAGAATCCCAAATATTAAATTTCTTCATGTTTTTGGATATCTTGTTTCATCCATAATCATAAAGATCCTTTAGGAAAGTTTGATGAAAAATCTGATGATGGTTACTTCCTTGGATACTCACTTGTTTCCAAAGCCTTTAGTCTTCAACACAATAAGACAAAAAACTGAAGAAACCTATCACTTCACATTTGATGAAAGCCCTGATGCTATCAAATTCATAATACCTTCAGTTGACAACATCAACATTGCCGAATCTGAAGGATATCCACCTGATAAATATCTTCATCCTTATGAGCCTTCTTAAAGGTATCAAACAAATAGCAATAAAGTGTCTTTCATAGAACCCTATAAAAGTCCTGAACCAGTTTTTCTTAAAACTAAAGTTTCATCTGACCAAAATGGTCAAGGTGATCAAAATTATCTCAATGATCAAAATGATCAATCTGCTCAAACTAATGAAATCTTAAATGATGATCAGTTTGAACATTTAAATCACACAAATAATGAACAAATCATTGATAATCTCCCAACCACTAAAGATATTCAGATCTATGAACACTTATCCTCTCTAAATGCAGAGGATACTTCAATACAAGATACAATTCCAATTCCTGTACCTTATGATAAAACCATAATTGGCTCAAAATAGGTATTCACGAACAAAAGACATGAAACTAAAATAGTCATCAAAAATAAGGCAAGACTTGTAGCTCAAGGCTACAATCAACAAGAAGGCATAGACTATGATGAAACCTTTGCTCCTGTCGCAAGACTTGAAGCAATCAGGATCTTTCTTGCCTTTGCCACTTACATGAACTTCATAGTTTATCAAATAGATATCAAAAGTGCATACCTTAATGGTAAACTAAAAGAAGAAGTTTATGTCAAACAACCTCCAGGTTTTGAGAATAGTGAGTTCCCCAACCATGTGTGTAAATTAGATAAAGCCCTTTATGGACTTAAACAAGCTCCAAGAGCATGGTATGAAACTCTCTCAAACTTTCTCACTGAACATAAATTTGTAAGAGTTAAGATAGACAACACTCTATTTGTCTACAAAACTCAAACTAATGTGATTTTGGTACAATTCTATGTTGATGACATTATCTTTGGGTTCACCAGCATAAAATTATGCAAACAGTTTGCTAAACTGATGACTCAAAGATATGAAATATGCATGATGGGTGTCCTTACCTATTTCCTTGGATTTCAGATTAAACAATCTGAAAGAGGCATTTCAATCAACCAAGAAAAATATGTCAAGAATCAGCTGACAAAATGACATAAATGGTTCATCAGTTAAAACTCCAATGGTACCCCCTAACAACTTAGGACCTGATCTCAATGGCAAAGCTATAAATGAGACTCAGTATAGAGGTATGATTGAATCACTAATATACCTAACTACAAGTAGACCTGACATTCGATTCTCAACTTGTCTCTATGTAAGATATCAAGCAAATCCTAAGGAATCCCACCTTATTGTTGTTGAGAGAATTTTGAGGTACCTGTAAGGTACTCTCAGTCTTGGTCTTTGGTATCCAAAGTGTTTAGTTTTTAACCTAAAAGGATACTCAGACTCTGGCTATGCTGGATGCAACATGGACAGAAAAAGCACTTCAGGTTCTTGTCAGTTGCTAGGAGGTAAACTTGTCTGCTGGAGTGCTAAAAAGCAGCAATCTGTGGCTATGTCTTCAGCCGAAGCTGAATATGTAGTTGCTGATGGATGTTGTGCCAACATACTATGGATGAAGAGTCAACTCACTGACTATGACATCATATATGAAAAGGTACCCATATTTTGTGATAACATAAGTGCTATTGCAATTTCAAACAATCTAGTTTTGCATTCAAGAACAAAGCATATTGATATCAGATATCATTTTATCAACGATCATATTCTCAAAGGGGACATTGAATTACATTTCATTCCCACTTAATATCAACTTGCTGATATCTTCACCAAGCCTCTAGATGAGCCAACTTTCAAAAGATTTATTGTTGAACTAGGTATGCTGAGCATTGATTCAAAACCTAAACCTTCAGTACAGACTAAAGAAAACTGAAGGTTCAGTGCTTTTATACAAAACTGAACAAACTTTCATATGTTAAAATGTCAGTTCAGTTTTTGCATATAACCTTTAGCTTGCTTAAGTGAAGTAACTGAGCAATCACACATGTCTCATTTATGGATTTGAATGAGCACGTATGGTTTTGTCGCCTTCGTTGGAGCAATGGTATTGGTCACATCAAGAACTGAACAAAACGTCTTTCTTCAGTTCAGTTTACAAAAAAATAGTTTTGATCTTACTCTTTAGCTTTCTCGAGTAAAGTAACTGAGCAATCACATATGTCTCATTCATGGATTTGCATGAGCATTTATGATTTTGTCGCCTTCACTGGAGCACTAGTGTTGATAAAGATCATAATAATCAGTTCAGCATAACATAACACCAAACCTGAACGTAGTTCAGTTTTTTTAAACATCAATCACAAGGTCAGTTTTAAAAACAAATGTGATTTTCAAAATTAATATAATTTTCTCTAAATGACTTATTAAAAAAGAAATTATTTAGTTTTAATATTATTAAAAATGGATATCCAAACGTTAACATTACCTCACCTTCTGTCACTTACTTTTTGTAGTTGAAAAGACGGTTGTTCACTGTTCAAGGTGTCAGAAGCATGTTGTGATAACTTTCATTAAATGCAAAGTTTAGCACACATGCAATAACTAACCTTAAAACATCCCTTATAAAT
>BQNB010026521.1:0-58514 GCA_026074375.1 Tanacetum coccineum | reverse complement strand
TTGTTGTTACCTCGAGACACTTGTCGTATCTTAGGAGTATCTTGACTCCTAGTGTGGACAATTCTAGTTAGCGAATATATCACCCATTTACCTCATTCGATTGCATTGATTCTTAACTTACTACTTCTTGTACTTGCTATGATCCTTGATCCCAAACCACCTTAATGTCTTTTTATGAACAATTTATTCCAAAAATATACAATAATTTATGAAATGTTTTATCAAATTAAATGCCAAATTGCGTCGATTTTCACAAGACAGAGCAAAAATGTGTTTTCCAAAAATGGATGAACAATAGTTGACGTGTTTCTCGAAATGAAAATAATAATAATAATAATAATAATAAATATTTCTTTCCCATTTCTATGTCAAATGATCTACCTATTTTTAAGGATAGGTCAAAAACTTTCATCATCATATATGGTGTGTAATAATTGAAAAGTTTTCTTTTTGATGAGGGCGGATGTATCGTCGCTTGGTCCTCAATTATGCATAGCCTAGCTAACTATGCATAATTCAGGAAGAGCCACGCTATGTCGGATGTGTCGCCGCTTGGTCCTTAATTATGCATAGCCTAGCTAACTATGCATAATTCAGGAAGAGCCGCGCTATGTAAGATTAATCGTCGCCTTTAAACTAGTGGTTTTGGATAAATGTTTGGGTGAGAACACTTCCAAATAGTGGATCCTTATGCAAGTAATCCTATTTGATTCGATTTCGTAAGAACAAGTCCGAATTTTCTTGCATTCCTTGAAATCTTTTCTTTCGGACGGTGTTGACTTAGAAAGTCACCTTGGCCGAATAATTCCAGAAAGTATTTCTGTGTGTCACGTATAACGTGTGAAATCCCATCTAAATCACATTATTGGTGATGAAATACAAAGAAACCTGATACCGACACTGAGAAGAAATTTTAACGAGATCAGAAGACTGCCAAATTGGATGAAAGCCAAGTTCGAGTAACTCCGAGGCTAATGAAAAAGACTTCCCCTACATCAAATGCGTATTACTGTGCCTTCTCTTGTTACAACGATCGATAATTGTGAAGGAAATAATCCTACGACAAAACAAAAATCACTCCGGTGTTACCAATCGATAACCGTAGAAAAGACTTCTCCCACATCAAATGTTTCTTACATCATCTTTTTTTTTCTGATATTTCGAACAACGTCCGTAGAGGAAAGTTTCTTCTACGTCAAACTGTGAATCATTTATGTTGAATAAAACCGTAATCGTAAAGAAAACTTCTACCCCCGAAACGTATGTGTTCGGTCATCTAACATTGGAGATGAATCCTACACAAGCTCGAGTTGTGAATTCGAGGTATTTGATTTGTTCATGTTCCGCCTTGTGAACTCGGATACCAACGTAGAGTGGTGACTCGGATACCAACGTAGAGTCACACAAGGATGGCTCAAAAGGAGAGCCTTCAGCGCGAGAGCCAAGCACAATGGTCGGATCCTACCGAATCATAGTGATGTCGTCCGTCATCATTTTCTGTAGGGAATAAAATGGTATGCGATGGACAGTTGGAGTTTGCCGACTTCGTGGCGGTAGATAAAAGACAATCCCGTTTGCCATCTCCGTTTATTCAGTTGAGGAATCCTTGTGCTTGACTCGATTCCCTTTGATTGTCGATGATCAACATCGGATAGCCATAGTTGAAAATTATGTGCAAAACTTTTTCTTGTTATGTGTTTTTGTGTTATGTGATTTCTAGTCGAGTGGTTGTACCTATGTGCGAGCTCGAGACTTCATTATTATATGACGTCGGATCGGCAGGGTACGCCTACCCTTGTGCTCATTGAAAAAGACGAGACATTTTTAGCCCCCCGTTGAAAGACACGGGATTAGGGTCCTCGACGCCCGTTGAAAGACATGGGACGGTGTCGGGTAGGAGCGGTCATGATTGGTGTGCAAGCTCGATAAATCCCGCGGTTGGCAGCTAAGCCGGTGACAATCATGCTTGGGGCACCGTGAAGAATGCACAGAGTTTGATTATATAAGTAAACTTGACCATTTAATAGGGTGTGGACCCATAGCTATAAGGCCCGTAAGCACCCTGTAATGTTAATAAATGTTTTGGGTATGTATCCATGGCTATAAGGCATGTGAGCATCCTGTAATGTTAATAATCTTTTTGGGTGTGTATCCATGGCTATAAGGCCCGTGAGCACCCTGTAATGTTAAAAATCTCTTTTTGGGTATGTATCCATGTGTGAGCACCCTATAATGATATAAATCTTTTTGAATATACATCCATGGCTATCAGGCCCGTGAACATCCTGCAACTTTAAAACTTTTCTTTGGCTGGACTTAGCCAGAAATTAAGTTAAAAATTTGTTGTTAACCATGGCTTAAATATTTAGCAAGCATGAGTTAACGTGATTGAACTGATTGATTGGCATGGTTTGGCTATTTAGCAAGCATGTCGTTATGTGATTAGATGTGCTTAATGATAAGTACCTTGTTTCGATTAATGCCGTAGTGCTTTCGATAGATTTATGTATACTCCGAGTGATTACCGCCTCAATGCGTTCTCTTTCGATGAAATAGGCTTGACTATTAGCAAGCACGATTTAATAAAAATGGGTCGGCGGGACACGCCTTTTCCCCTAAATCTAAACGATTTGCATGGCTTGACGGTTAGCGAGCATGCAATTATGTGATTTTGTACGCTTAATGATAAGCGCCTTGTTTTGAATAATGTTGTAACGCTTTCGATGGAGTTATGTACACTCCAAACAATTTCTATAATGACGTGATCTCTTTTAACGAGGCCCGTTGAACGATATGTGTTTTGATTTGATCGGTGTGATCACCGATGACTTTTGAATTGATCGGCGCTTTGAAAATTTTTCCAAATGCGCCCACTCCTTTCGACTCGTAATTTGTTATATGGATTTTTCTGAATGTGTATCGACCGCCGCAAACTTAATAAGCTACTAGTAATGAACCACATACCGCTTCCAAGAATTGACGACTTGTTAAATTCTTCATTCCAATGGCTTTTTCTTTGAGTCATGTATTTAATCATTTCTTTTTAAGAATTCTTACGACATTCAATCCGTTCGCACATGCTCCTTGCATATATTTGATGCTTTGACTTTTGTTCATTCAATTTTCATTGGAAACATCGACGGTGACCTATTTCATCTCAATGTGTTAATTGGAATAATTGGGCCCGAGATTTATAGGATACAAGTTAATATTAGTTAACAATAATTAAGCCCAAAATGTTTCCCCTCTTTTGCCTTGGCCGGCGGCCCAAACCCAAACACACACTTAATTTTTTTTCCAACCCATTAACCAAAACCCATTTTCCCCTTTTATAAAAACCACGACACACACACACACACATAATAAAACTCGGCTCCTCTTCTCCCTCCCTCCTCTTGTTCGACACACAACCACAAAAACCCAACCATAACAACACTTAAATCTTCCAAATCACCTCCATTCTACTTAAAAACAATCATAAACTAAACACTAGTCATCCCCAACAACAAATAAACACCATGCATCAAGATTAGAGGGTTTCTTGATTTTATTAAACTTTTAATTTTTAGGGTTTTAATCCAATTGGGTGCAAGAAGATCATCAAGGAGTTGATAATTAGTGTTTTTAACGAGTTTGGTGAAACAAATCAAGATTTTTGGGTTTTTCTTTCGTCCATGTGTTCTCGGCCGAATATCAAACCGACAAGGGTTTGATATTGATTGATTTCCTTCTATTCCATTGTGTTTGTAAGCCTCTTGTTTCCTTTTGTGTTGATTTAATTTTATTTTGAATGCATGTGATTAATGTTCCTATTTATAAGGATGCATGTTCATAGCTATCATTATTTTGATTGTATCTGAACACATGTAATGTATTGATGTATGTTATTGAGATGTATTGTGGAATTGCAAGTGAATAGTGAATGATTTGGTTAAGTTTTGGAAGGGTTTTGAAGTAGTTTTTAGGAGTAGTTTTAGATCAGTAGCAAAAACAGGTTATTACGAAATATTTTTGTCTTATGGGTTACTGGTAAACTACATGGTTGGATAGCTATAGGTCTAAGCTACATGTGGCTAATTGGATGGTTTATCAACTCCTCTGGATGAGCGAGTTATGATCAAATTACTAAAACTAGTCAAAAACCGAGCCTTGAAATTCTTAGGGTGAAAAGTCCATAAATTTGTACTATAACATATAAATATGCATAACTATAGGTGATAGGTAAACATTTAACTTAAACATGAGAAGTGGTTTTAGCCCTTATAGATAAACGGTTTGGGAAATACACCAAAAACTAGTGTTCGGTGGGAAAACTGGGACTGTTGCAGATCAGCTGCATAAAAGAGTTAATTGCAGCAAACATTTTGGCCTAATAAGGTCTGTATTATTTGATAGGGTTGTATAAATATGTTCAAGGTACTTGTGTCGAGTTGTCTAGGGCGATATCTCCTCCGGACGAGTGAGATATGGCCGATTTAACGAAACTAGTCAATTCTGGAACATCGATTGGAAAAGGGCTATAATTCCAGAATTTTGTACTAAAGTGTTGGGTTTAAAAACATGTTTCTGTAATAGACATATTAAGCTAACATCTCCAAGTGGATTCACTTCAATAGCTATCACGGTTTAGATTTATAGCCGTTTCCGTAAGTAGTTAAAATTCAGAAAACTTTCTGGTTTTGTTGTTAAGAGTAAAATGTCATTTCCTATTGATTGGAAGCAAATTAGATAATGAGGCCTTACATTCTGGAAACTAGACTTAAAGATCTTTCCAAGGGAGAAAGCCTCGTATTCGTAGCCTTTATGGATTAGAATTTATGAGACCATGAAGTCGGGTGAAATCCAGAAATTGTATTTTTATGTCTTTTCTTGAATTATAAAAAGTATAGAAACACATTAGTAAAATAAGAATTAATGAGCGAAACTTAGTATATGACTAATTAAGTGTAAACTCGGGTTTAATACCAATTTAGGGATGAAGATACCTTGGTTAAGTCGTAATGAAATGTCGTGCATATCTTGAAGACATATCTCATGATCATGTGATTATTTTTACGTATTGACTTCTTTTATTATACTAAACGCCTCATGCCTTTTAGGTGGTGCTTAGACGTACTTTTCCCTCGTCCGAAGATTCATCTACTTCTGATCTCTTTGCTTTAACGGTGCAACGTCCATAGCTCGCATTTAAATCTTTTTATGTTTTAAAAACCCGCGAGGGAGATACATGCTTGTTTTAGAAAATCGAACACATGTGATTTTATTATGTGAACGTTGCTATGAGTGGTATGTTGTGGCCCTTCCTTCATGGACCGTTAATTACCGATAACCGGTAAACGCTGATGCAATAATAATAGATCTATTTTGGCCTAACGACCTGTCTGGCGTGTGTTCCTCGCGAGGGCATACGGAGACATATTGTATTTAGTATTGGGATGTGTAACACTATCACTCCGGGTTGGGCACATGGTTAAGGTTCGGTTTGTGGTTCTAGCATCGTTGTGATTGTTCTATGAATTAAATGTTTTGCTATGCTTTTGTTCAAAATGATTGTTTATAAACTCTATGGATTCACTCAACATTTTTGTTGACGTTTTAGCATGTTTATCTCAGGTATATGCTTGGCTGCTGTATGGACGAGCAAGGATTATCGAAGACGTGGACTTTGGTGAACTTTGTTACAATACGATAAATTTGTTTTCAAAGAAACTTAGTCATGTTGTGGCTTATTTAGAAACGAGTTTTCGTAAAGTTTATCGGGACCTTGTAACTCTGATCTTTTAATAAAAGCGAATGTATTCTTTATTAGTAAACGTTTCTTTTAAAGTCGTTTACCGTGACTCATGAGCTTGTATTATGAAGTAGCACCCTAATGTTGTATTCCGCTGCGTTGCAAATTTGGGGGTGTTAAAGAATCGGTATAAACATGTTTCATCTCTTGAATGTTTTTGTTTTTTGAATTAACCATGCTTATTATTGCTTTGAATCTATGAATATGAAGTAGTTTAACATGTTTGTTTGGGGATCATGAGGGAATTATGGATCTAACTTGGATAAACCAATGAATTTTGGAAATTATTAATATGAACTTGATGTTTTTATACTCGGATCTCTTAATCATCATTTGATCATCATACTAGTCCGGATATAGGTCGAAAGACTCCGGTTATATGTTTGATTTCCAAGTTGTTTGTCTTTGACACTAATATTAGCCTGTGAAGATTGGCTAATAAATGATACATTAACCGAGAAAAAAAGGTTTAACGCTTATCTCATGTCTAACGAAACTTGGTTAAGAAAGTACATATCTCTACTTTTCCAACTGACTTGACTCAAAGCATTTATGTAATCAAAAGTGAAGGGCCTAAAGATCTTTGATTATTAATAAAAATACGATCATTTCGGTAAACTAACCGTTTCATTCATCGATTAAACTTTAATTCTTGAACCATTACCCATCCAAGTTTTATCCATATTTGTTTCTACTTCCCTAAAACAAGCATCATTTTATATATCTTGAATCGTGACAGTCTAAAGATATACCTTTTCATATATAATCGACCCATTCTCAGAATTAACCAATCACGTGGAAGACCTGGTCTTACCACTAAACCTATACAAAAACGAGGTTTATACTTTACCCGTGTGTGTTAGTTGGAAATTGGATAAAACTAGAATTATAAATTTAAAGCTTTTATAACACATCAAAGTTTTTGGTGCCGCTGTCGGGGATTGATTTCATTCTTGAACTAGTCTTTATTATATTACAAACTAAAATTTTCAAAATCGCCGTACAATTTTCTGGCAAACGAGCCCATTTTTTTATAGAAAGTGCGCCGCACATACATAGTGCGCCGGTTTTTCTGCAAATTACAGAAGTACGCTGTACTTTTAACAAGTACTCCGCAACTTTTTGTCCCTTTTACAAACAGAACCAGTTTTTCAAAGGAAAAGAACATCAAAACCAAAAACCCCAAACCCATAAACTGTAAATTGACCATTTGAAAATGTGGAATTTATTCCTTGTGTTCATAATAGTCAAAATCTTGTATTATCATAATTCGTACATTAAAATGAGAAAAATCAAAAAGAACTATTTGATAGCTTGCTTGTTTAAATTTCTAAATGCTTGTATATGTCTCTTATTTGCTAAGTGTTGCTTATTTAAATGACTTATTACACTATAAATATGAAAATGAAAATTTCAAAAGAATTAAAGAATTTTATTTGATGATCAATGTGCTTAAAAACTTGATACTTGCTATGTTTAATAGATATTTAGGAAATAATAAAAATAAGAAACATAAAAATGCTAAAATTAAAAATTTTAAAAGTCTTAAAACTCAAAAAGTACGCCGCACTTTCCTGGCTGAAACTAAACAGAATGCTTGTTTCTTCGTTTTTAAACGAGAATTGCTTGAATTTAAAAATGCTATCTGTTTATTGATAATATGTAAATGTAAAAAGGTATTGTTTACTTGTTTTTATAAAGTTTTCTAAGCAATAATGGTTGTTCTAATGTTGTCTTATTCTATAAAAGTTATGGATCCCAATTCAAGTCTTGGAAAAATTTGCTTAGGAGAAAACGTTGTTGTAATATCGAGTGACAAGGTTGAAGGGTTTGGAAACTAGATCTCTCCAGAATTTCAGGACACTGCTAACAGTGAAGAAAAGAAGAAAAGTTAGCGCGATAGATTCATGGCACCTTGTTTTGTCAATGGGCTAGAAGCTTATGATGGGGAGATTAATCTTGGAGTAGAAGAGAACACGATCTCAAACGAATATGCAGTAAACTATGCTTAGAACATGAAGTTAAAAGAGGAAACAAAGTGGTTAAGAAGGAACTCATTATTGCACTAAGAGGTGAAATCTATTTTGTGAAGTTTATTATCAACCCAGAAGAATATGGGTTGGAACCAGAGTTAAATTTCTGGAAGATCATTCTTACGCATGACCAAAGCAATTACTGATTTCGGGGCTGGAACTGTCACAATATACCCTGATATTGATCCATTCTTGGAAGAAATTGAAGAAGAAGAAAAGATCAATGATGATTGGGACCATCTGCTTGAATTTAACATAAATGATATACCACTGTTAGATGAAGAAGAACTTTCGCCATTTGTATGCAAAATGGGGAAGAGTAGCCGTAATAAGAAGCGGGCAATGGAAAACCTTAACTTTTTCTATCAAGATATAGGAACATCTTCATCAGCTGGTGGTCATTTAACTCAAGAAGAAGCAGCAAAAGAAGCATTAGCAATCAGAATGAGCCAAAAGTTTGCTTTATTAGAGGAAGAAAGGCCTATAATCGAGACAATGGCTTATCAGACAAGTACAAGAAAATTCTCGATGAAGTTTGGAAAAACAAGGTAATTAGAATGAAAGAATTATAAAAAGAAGAATACGAAGCAGTAAAATGGATTAAAGTGAGGAGTTTAAAAGAAAAAGACGACCCTAGAGCATTTATATTTCCTATAAGATTGGAGTGACAGGTTAACAAAAATGCGTTAGCAGATACTGGGTCAGATATAAATACCATGCCTTACCGGATCTATGAACAGCGAGGGAGAGAAGAAATGAAAAAGGTTGATAGAGGAATTACAATGCTAAATCACACTCAAGGAGAAGCTATGGGGATACTCACAAATGTTTTTGGTCAGGTAGGGGTCACTACCTTAATTGCTATGTTTCTAATCTTAGATATTCCAATCGACCGTGATTCACCAATAGTTGTGGACAATGATTCCAGGCGTACGAATGGCGGCATATCAATACTCCGGAGAACTTCTCGAACCTTATGATGGGTTTTGTCACCAAACCTTCCGTGCTGCAAGATCAAATTTTATTAGAAACGCAGAAAGTGATAGTGATGACAATCTAAGAGTACCAATCAAGAAAAAATAAGTTTAGACACCGCTAAATTGACCAAAACCCCACCGTACTTAACTGTAACGATCCAGCTAGAGCGACTCGTTAGCTAAAACAAATAGTAAAACTAACCCATTTCGGAAAATTAGTGTTTTAAAAAAGGCAGTTAGTTTCCTTGGTTCATTACTAGTACCATTAAACACGTTAACTGGAAACCTAATTATAAGGGTTGTTATACTAAAGAAGAAGAAGCAACAGGACAATGGCTATTGAGATTAAGAGTTAACAGATCCATATGAAACATATATTTTACAGGTTTACAACAAAGAAAACGGACGAAAGTTGTCAAAGTTATCATATGTTGAGTGAACATCATGCCACCCAATCGTTTGTGAGTGAAAAGTTGGACCAACTGGACTAAAGGAGGGAGAACCTACGTACACCTATAATAACTATTTACTTTTTTTTGTTGATCTTAAATAACTCTGTAATAAAACCATAAGGGATTACATTGATGTACGGGACAGTAGACCAATGAATAATTAATATCAGTTAATATGATGAGTTGAATTATGTTTAATTTAAGTAATTTGCAAAACAAGTTTTTGTGTAATCTATATATATAGTATAAATATAAAATATATAGTAAAAAAGGGGGGAGTACGCCGCACTTCTGGGAAGTGCGCCGCACTTTTTGAGTAATTTTCATAAATAAAACTTCCCAAATACGATTCTAAATCATTATATAAACACACACACTCACCAAAACCGCCAGGGTTCTCACAAAAACAAAGAAAAAGTTTTCAAAGATCAATCTACCAAGTTTTTAATCATGCCTAGGGTATGTTAATATCATTCCTTAACTTGTTTATTATCAATTTGTTTAAATTTCTTGTCCATTAGGGTTTATAATAATTAGATTAGGGAAATTTAAATCCATGTTTCGTATGAACAATTGACCCTTTGAATTAGGATATTTAGAAGTTATTTGACACATGCATGCTTGATATTGATTAATCTAAAAACACTGTTCATATTATGAATTTACATTTAAAAATAAATTTCGTTTTGAAGATCATAAAATTTTTCATCAGCCCAGAAAGTTCGCCAGTTTTGTCCAAAAACCGCCGCACTTTGCCTATTTTCCAGAATGTACGCCGCACTTCAGGGAAGTACGCCGCACATTTTACATCAAAAAGTCACAGAATGATTTAAAAACTATCAAAACCATGACCAATTATACCAAATCATTTCTAACATAACTATACACTTTATTATTGATTGTTTTTTGATGTGTAGACTATGGGAACACACGATGATGAGGCCGGATCATCACGATCCAAACGCTCTAGACAACATGAAACCGTAGAAGAGGTATTGCTTCCACAAGTTCACCATGAGTTCTTGCTATGGGAAGGATGTAACAGAGATGCAAAGTCTAGGTACAACACTAGATTGGCCCAATTGCTTCCTAGACACATTTACTCGCCTTGTGTCGTGAACTGGGATGTGCTAAACAGAATGGACTGTGATGGAGAAATTGATGACATTTGAATATGGTTGCGTGAAGCTGTGATCGGGATGAAGAGTATATTACTTCAGTGCATGATTAGAGCAATTAAATATCAATGAAACAATTTATGCAGAGCTTTGCCACGAGTTTTATTCGACTTATGAATTTGACAAAGTTTATGCTGACGATGAATTGCAAACCAAGAAGATCATCAAGTTTAGACTTGGTGGACGTGCTCATAGTTTGACCTGATGTAAGTCTTCTCAGAAGGTTTGGGACGAAATCAAGCGTTGAGCTTGAGGAGGAAGGTTTTAATGTTTACTTTGAAGGTGGTTTGCATAGTGATGAGCATTTTAATGCTCATGATTATTGGTTAAGCATTAGTCAAGAGGAAAACCTTGGTTTATCTAGGAGTCACACTTCTACTATTAAGAAACCAATTTTGAGGGTGATTCACAAGATGATTACTTATGGTTTGTGTCAGAGGACTACTAGGTATGATAAGGTTTAGAAAAATGATTTATGGCTCATAAGTATGTTTGATGCTAAACACCAAAATGGGTATGCGAATGTGGCTTGGTTGATTGCGAGATGGATGACGAGGAAAAGAGCTGGCACTCAAAAGGAAAGTCAAATTTGCTGTGGACAGTTTATCTCGAAGATTGCTAGGAAATGCAGGGTATTGACAGAGGATGTGGTAAGGAGTTTGAGTGCTCCGATTTATTATAGAGATTTGTATACGACTACACTTAAGATTTAATCGACCTCTGACGGTAAACTAATTCGCCGAGTATCCACAGTCGAGTGTACCAAGAGTTGGTATTCCTAGACCCCCGAGAGCGTCTATGCAGGATTTGTATGATAGGATGGGTAGGATGGAGATACGCTAAGAGGCAGTAGAGAGGATGGAGTATAGGCAGTCATATCACTAGGACAGGTACCAGGGAGTGTTTGAGCATATGGTTGGGGTTTTAACATGTTCCCACTGTAGGGGCTTCCAACCACCTGGAATATGCCAGCCGTAGTATGACCTTGATGACATCAAATAACGTCTATTTTATAGCATCGTTTATCCTACGATATTAACCCATTTTGTATAGTTATTGCAAAGAAATGTTACTTAATCGTTTATATTTGAGAATTGCAGTAATTATAGAGTACTTGGTGAAACAAATGACAAAGTCGCGCATTCTGGAGCTTAACTAAGATAATAATAAAAAGATTACTATTCTAAAGACCAATACGCCATATCCATCAAGAAGATACGACGTATCCGTGCCTGCACTCACCAAAGACCACAAAAGATTAAAGACAATACGCCGTATCCAGAAGACTCAATACGTCCTTTTATAAATAAATATAAAAAAATTAAAAAAAAAAAAAAAAAAAAATTAAAAAAATTTAAATAAAAAAAAAAAAAAAAAATAAAAAAAATAAAAAAATTAAATTCGAAGATATAGTATGTAGAATATTCAGGAAGATATCAAACCGGTGGTCCCTAACTCTAAAAATCCCCAATACGCATATCCAACCCATAGGAAACGCCAGTATAGAACCGACTTCTAGACCTTATAAATAGAAAACTCACAAACGAGTTTTAAGTGTGCTAAATCATATTCTCGATACCTAAACCACAAAAGTTGATTTTCATAAAGAAAAAGATCAAATAGGTCTAGCAACAATCAATTCCATAGACACATCGTGTAATTCCTGTAAACTTTGTAATCGTTCATTTTTGTATCCATTCGTTAACTCGGTTAGTTTACCTTGGCTAAATATTACACTTGTAATTTATTATACTTTGAAGGCTAATACCTTTGGTATTAGCCATTATAGATAAGATCTGAATGTTGTTGTTATTTGTTTTATATCGATTTCTTGATTTATCGTTGTATGCTTGTTTATGTTTATCAATTTATACTTGTTTACGCGCTTTTGTATGCGACCTATCATTCAACTGGATCTAGCTAAGTGGACCAAGCGGATCTAGAGTCCGGGATAGCTCTCCATATAGTAATTTATACACCTAAGAATAATTAAGTTACACAAATATGTCCTCCTAATCTGTGTCATAGTTAACGCTTCGGGCATTAACTAGTTTAATTGGATATTGACCAATGGTTTTATTTTAACGTGTTGACTACATGTGACCTAGATAATTCAACAAATAACGATCTGATTCCATTAGATAGTTGGACAAGTGGACTACTAGTGTATAAATTGTCATTAAGCCGTAAGTAGGTAAAGACTCTATGAGCTAGGGTTTAACATGATCACCATTGTTTTAAATCCCTAAGATAAGATAATAAACCGCAAATAAGATGCATTACACGATGCTTAAATTGTAGACAGCAATTCACGTTTCCTAGTCTAGATGATGTAACGCCTAAGTCTAAAGAATGATATGCCACCTCGAGAGAAGAAAACATGCACTCAATAAACAAACAACATTTTTAAATCGATTAAAAAAGGTTAGATACAGATTTTTTCTAATATAAGGTTCAGACCGCATCTTTATCTTTTGTTAATTAACTTGCGTGGGTAACAGTTTCTTGAATTGATTGTAGTCACCAACCAAACCGTGCCAGTCTCTCAGGCTGAAAACCCCCTTTTCCATTAGAATTAGGATTTAGACTGACATAGATTTAACATAGGATTAGAATAGAATTAACATAGATTAGATAACCAAGATATTAATTAAATTGATAGATTTAACCTCGCTCTCAGTGATCGACACTCTACTTACCACGAAACTACTACCGATCGGGTACACTGCCCGTTAAAGTGTTGAAGGTTGGGGTATCCTATATGCATCCGTTGTGAATACACATGAGTTTGGCGGGAACAATCCGTATATTCAAAGAATATAACCGACACTCACATTTGCCTTATGTAACAATATTCCCATATTGTTAACTGACAATGGACATATTTAGAATGCTGAATCATTCATGGATTAAACATGCAAATATAGAATAACAGTTTTTATATGAATGAAAACAAACATCAAGTATTTTTATTCATCAGAAAATAAAATTGTCTTACAATTCCAAATTATCCAAATACTAATAAAACACAGATTTACATGAGACTACTAGCTCGTATCATTCCTATATTTTTAGTTAATTCAGAATGCTTAGGAAATGCGAAAGCCTTCGTAAAAGGGCCAGCTAGGTTGTCATTTGTGTCAACTTTTTCTATCCTCACATCGCCCATTTCTATGGTCACGCGAAGATAGTGAACTTTTGCGCGAAAATGTCTTGCACCTTTAGTGACTCCATGATATTTCGCTATTGCTATGGCTCAAGTATTATCACAGTACATTTTTTAAGGGTTCCTTCAATTGGTTTGAACAAACAACCAATGCACATAAATGAATTTTTAAATCCATACAGCCTCTTTCGATGCGTCAAAAGCAGCGATATAATTAACATCTGTAGATGAAGTTGCAAAAATACTTTGATTTGTGCTTTTCCAGTCAACAACACCTTCATTTAAAATGAACACATATCCAGTCTGAGACTTGAGGTCGTCAGCATCCGTCAGATATCCAGCATCAGTATAGCAAGAAACCCTGAGCTCTCGTTTCGTACCACTTTCGTAAATAAGAAACATATCTTTAGTATTGCGAAGATACTTCATAATGTTCTTAACAGTAGTCCAGTGAAGTTCACCTGGATTCTGTGGAAATCGACTTGTCATGTTCTGAGCAAACGCAACATCATGACAAGTACATCTCACGGCATACATAATTGATCCAACAGCCGAGGCGTATGGGATATTTTGCATGCGATGTTTTTTAGCAGGTTTTGACTCACCTTGTGATTTACTCAATTTCAGCTTTTCTTGCATTGGGATAGTTCTACGTTTGGAATTTTACATGAAATATCTTTTCAAGATTTTCTCAATGTAAGCACTTTGACACAAACCAATTAACCGCTTTGATCTATCTTGGTAGATCTTGATTCCAAGAATATATGCAGCTTCTCCTAGATCTTTCATAGCAAAACACCTTCCAAGATAGGATTTTACATCTTGTAACATTGGAATATTGTTTCCCATGATCAATATGTCATCGACATACAAGATTAGGAAAGTGACATAACTCCCACTAGCTTTCATATATACACATGGCTCATCACGATTTTGACTGAAACCAAATTTCTTAATTTCATCATCAAATTGTTTATTCCATTGCCTAGATGCTTGCTTAAGTCCATAAATGGAACGCTTTAGCTTGCATACTCGATTAGGATATTTTGGATTAACAAACCCTTCAGGTTGCTCCATGTATACCTCTTCATTGGGATATCCATTGAGGAAGGCAGTTTTGACATCCATTTGCCAAATCTCATAGTCATAAAACACGGCTATGGCTATAAGAATCCTAATAGCTCTAATGTATGCAACAAGAGAGAAGGTCTCTTCATAATCAATCCCTGAGGTTTGAGTGAAGCCCTTCGCTACCAGACGAGATTTATAGGTGTGTACTGCCCCATCTATGTCGGTCTTATTTTTGAAGAGCCATTTGTGACCAACGATTTTGCCGTTAGGAGGAAGATCAACTAACTCCCAGACTTAGTTGTCTCTCATGGATTGCATCTCCACATTCATAGCATTAAGCCATTTGTCAGATTCAGGATCCAACAATGCGGCTTTATAGTTAGTAGGTTCACCAAGATCCCCTAACTCATGTTCCTCAGCATCGACATGTAAACACAATCGATCTGTGGCATGATGTATCCTTGTGGACCTACGAATGGGATTGATATCACTTTGAGGTTCATCGATTTCTTGATCATCCTCTTCTTGATGTAAGCTAGTGTCTATAGGATGATGCGTATCTTCTTCTTGAATTATTTCAAAATCTTCTAGACTCCCACTTGCTTCTTGAGTTATAAGACTATTCTCAAAGAATTCAGCATTCCGGGCAACAAATACTTTGTTCTCGGGTGGGTAGTAGAAAGAATATCTCATCGTTTCCTTTGGGTATCCTACAATAATACAATTAATAGATCTGGGTTCCAGTTTGTCAGGTTTAGTAAGTGTATCACACTTAACAAGTGCCTCACAACCCCAGACTTTTAAGTAAGACAACTTAGGGGCTTGCCCATGCCATACTTCGTATGGTTTCTTTTCAACCTTCTTAGTTGGAACCATGTTGAGAATGCGTGCAACAAACTCAAGGGCATAATCCCAAAAGGACTTTAGAAGAGTAGTTTGACTCATCATGGAGCGAACCATGTCTAGCAATGTTCTATTTCTCCTCTCTGACACATCATTATGTTGTGGCGTGTAAGGAGGAGTTCGATGGGCAATAATCCCATGCTCCTTTAGATGATCCAAAAACTCTTGACTCATATATTCACCTCCACGATCAGAACGTGTTGACTTAATGGTCTTCCTGAGTTGGTTTTCCACTTCCTTTTGAAACACTTTAAAAGTTTCAAACACTTCATGTTTATGTTTCAGCAAGCAGACATAACCATAACGACTAAAGTCGTCAATGAAAGTGACGAAGTAGCTTGCTCCTTGTCTTGACACAGTTCTAAATGGGCCACATACATCGGTGTGTATTAGTCCAAGTAGATCTTTAGCCCTTTCCACTTGATGTGAATAAGGTTTTCTTGCCATCTTTCCAGACATGCATGAAACACATTTTTCAAAATACTTAATGTCAGTTGAATTAAGAAGTCTATCATGTTGCAACTTCTCAATGCGTTTCTTGCTAATGTGTCCAAGACGAGAGTGCCACAAGAGAGTAAAGTCCAAGTTGAGCTTGGCTCTTTTATTACTTATAGCATACATATAACTATCATTTGTATTAGAAGAAGACAAATTAATTTCATAAATATCATCCCTTGGGATAGCGCAAAAATAAACCACATTATTTCTAGAAACTAAAAGTATATTATTCTTAAAACGATTGACAAAACCATCCTTATACAAACGAGAAACTGAAATGATTCCTCTAGTGATAGAGGGAGCATAATGACAATTGTGTAAAATTAAAACTAGTCCACTAGGGAGACATAAGTGATATTCTCCAATAGCTTCAACTGCTGCACGATGACCATCACCCACATACAGACTTAAAGCTCATGGCTTCAGCTTCCTACTTCTCCTGAGACCCTGAGTAGTTATACATATATGAGTACCACAACCCGTATCATAAACCCAAAATGTACAAGGAAAAGAATAGAGTTCTATGGTGAAAATACCTGAAGTGCTAGCTCCTTGAGATAGCTTCTTCTTTTTCAGCAACCCGACGAGATAAACGGGACTATTCCTTCTCCAATGACCTACTTCACCACATTGGTGGTCGATCACGTCCTTTGCAGGATTCTCCTTCTTGGGTGGTGGAGGATTCTTAGGTTTAGGAGCATAAGATGGTGCCTGCACAGGTGCATAGTCCATATTTGCTTTCCCTTTCCCTTGATTCCCTTTAGTAGCCTTGTGCATTTTTTTCTGTTGGTTTGTCTAGACCCTACCTGCTCTTATTGCATGAAGGGTAGGTGCAACATCTTTCTTTGGAAGTGGCTGCTCATGTAGTTTAAGCATAGCATGTAATTCATTCACGGTCTTCCCGATGTTGTGCATATTATAGTTCTGCACGAATCCGTCATACTCCTTAGCCAGGGAGATTAAGATAAGACTCACTGCTAAGCGAAGTGACACAGGTTGATCGAGACGCTCCAAATTGTCAATGTAGCTTTTCATCTTAAGAACATATGAGCTAACTGATTGACCTTCCTCCTGCTTGCACGGGTGAAATTCTCTTACGGTTTGAAGAAGTTCCTGTTATGCCTGTTGAGCAAACATAGTTTTCAGCTCCTGAAGCATGTCATATGCACCAAGATGAGTTAGATTCTGTTGGATATCTAAGTCCATGGTCATAAGCATAAGCGCAACAATTTCCTTTAATCCCTTAACCCATGCAGCGTGAGCTGCAAGAGCCGGAGGAGGAACTTGTTGTCCAGGAGCAACAACAGGTGCAGTAGGGATATGATGCTCCAAGTAGTTTTCCTTATCTTCAGCTGACAGGATAATCCGAAGTTGTCGGTACCAATCAATGAAGTTAGGTCTAGTAAGTTTTTGTTTCTCAAAGAAACTCTTGAGTACCGAATTGTTTCCAACCGAGGTAATCATCTACAATTAAGAAAAAGTTTTAAAAAATTAGTATTTTTGATAACTAAATTCTTAATAGAATTAACTACCCAATTAATTTACTAATTAAGACTAAGATCCAACTTGACCTCTCACTTATTACCGAAGGTCTGACCAACGTGTAAACAAGTAGGGCAAGAGGTAAGCGGCGTGCGTTAATCGCCTTAGATGCAACTCTTAGATTTATGAGACTTGTCAGAACATTAGTGATCATATAATAATGTCATGAGCATGTTTAGTCTCATCTTATGACTCGGGTCCAAGGTCTGACCAAACATATTCGATTTAAGTCCACTAAGCAAGAACGTGCAAAAATTGCCATAGATCTGACTTATGTCAAAATTTTCCATGGGTTGGAATGACCCTAAGGTCTGACCAAAGAGGCCAAACCAAATGCACGTGTTCTTGGTTGGTTAGCATAAACTTAAAATTTCACATAGAGTATTCACATAAAGTATGTCAAAAGGCGTGTACAAAGAAGCATGCAACAACTTTGTAACACTTAGTTTTAAAACATTAGTTTCTGACATTATGGCATCAAAGGTTCTCGGTAGCTCCATTTGAACGCACAAAGAAGCAGAGAAACAAGTCAGCACGAAGCTTATTAAAAATCTATTTTCTTTAGGAAGGATAGAACAATCCGCCTTAAACTTCTTTTGTGGTTTGTTCTAATGGGTGAGCCGAACTTCCCAATGGCTAATAATGTCTAGTTTTTATTCAAGAAATCAAGTTTCATTAAATTAATGTCTAGTTAATTTTTCTCCAAAAACAAGTTTTACACGAAACAAATAGCAGGTCACATTGAACAATATTTAGGCGTGTAAATTAATAGACAGTTTTAGTATCATCTTGCTCTAAAAGTATTAGTCCGTATTGCAGTAGTTTAGGCGTGTAACAAGTAACAAGTAAACAAATAGCCACATAAGCAGACTAAAACAAAAGATTACATATAAAAACAAGTAAACATGTAACGTATCCGAGTTTTCATACGAGTCTTCCCCAATTGGAGAACCATAAGACCTTCACTAGGTTTTCATCTTTGTGCCTAGATCGCCCCATTCATCACATAACATGATTGAGTAGGCCTTATGGCCGGAAAAGGAAACAAAATCAAACCAATAAATTAAAAGATCTATTTTCCTTATAAAAGATTTTATTAACAAGTTTAAAAACAAGATCTTTTAATGAATTAACTCGATTCACTTTCCTTTATAGAGCAAAGTAAAAAAAAGAATTAAATTTACTATATTAACAAATTGATAATACTTTCCTTTTTAACCTACATTAACTTTTAACTTATCAAGATCTAGATTTAACATATTTATTATTTATGGCAAGGATTTGCATATCATTGTCATAATTTAAAAAAAAAATAATAAACTATTAAACGAAGCGGATCTAGCGAGTGAATTAATTTAAGGCATGTAAACTAGGCGTGAAAATTAATTCTAGGTGTGTAACCCATAATACCAAAACAAGTTGACTCGTGATGCCACTGTTAGGATTTAATAACTAGTTAAACTATTAACTACGAGTACGCAGCGGATGAATCTAGTTTTAGCATTAAAGTTAACACATAAATTAAGTAGAAGTTTACTTACCTCTTGATCTTGATCTTGAAACAAAGTAGTTGTTAAATTACCACCTCTACAGTTGCTCACACAAACACGTCAACCAAGTATGCCTAGATTGCTAGTCTAGATCTTCACGAACCAAACACCTTGTGTCTTGAATCAATTACCAAACGCACCCTTGTGAGTATAACCGAAAATCGGTAAGCCCTATTTAGGGTTTGTACCGAATTCGGTTAAGGAGAAAAATCAAGAACCGAAAAACCCTAGTTAGGGTTTTTCAACTTCGCCTAGCAAGGAGATAAGCAAACGTACACCTTCGTTGTTGATCTTGTAACGTCGAGCTAGGAGAACAAGAGGAACCGAATACCCTAGTTAGGGTTTCAGTCGATTTCGGTTGAAGAGGAGGAAGAACCGAATACCTTTTTAGGGTTTCGGTCGACTGGTTTTAGGGAGAGAGGGGGAGCAAAAAACCTCAAGTGATTTTAGGGTTTTGTGTGTTGTGTCGAATGAGGTCTAGGGTGGGGGTTTGTATAGGCTCCCAACCTTAGTTCCTGTACAACAAGAAAATTCTATAGTTTCCTTTTCCCCCCTCTAGAACCGAACCAAACACCCCTTCTAGAACCCTCTTAGGGTTCGGCCACAATAGGGTCACTCTAGGGTTCGGGTTTTGTCCGGTTTAGTCCTTTGATTTTGTATTTTAAACATTTGTTAAGATAGTTATTACAAGTAACGGTAACTAACGATTATTTAAATATATTTCGTAAAGTAAAACATACTCTTCGTATTTTAACGTGTGTGCCCCCAATAGGCTTACGTATTTCTAATGTATATAACGCGGAACTAACTACCATATTCCAACACGAAGAACGTTTTCTGGTGGATCACGTATTTGTTTATATGTAACTTCCAGCCATAAATAGATCATATCAAGTTTGGCTACACTCTCTTTCTTACGATTTAAATCAAGTGTTTGCTATCGGATTTCGATTTGATCAAAATGTGTCCATATAGCATGCCTTTTTTATAAAATTTTCTTATCACATCTATATTACAAAACGTAATTTATAGATTTCATGTTCACCAACAACAGATGATCAGTACGTGTATGCGCAAAGTCATGTCATGATATACTTTCCATTTTATCTTTTAGTTTCTTTACGATTTCTGGTCGTTAACAATGATTTTCGATTTTGATAGTTTGTAAAATACTATCATTAGTAAAGACCAGCAATGAACATGGATGGATATTGAAAAGAAAAAGCATTTGGTCGAATACCAGGTCCAAATACAATATAGATATGACTGATAGAGTTCCTAGGAAATAATTTTACTCTCTTCAATTCTCTTTGTACCAACTAAAGATGGGGCCAGTATTCTAAAAAACACCAAGCAAGATGTCAAAATTGTTTGCTTCAACGTAACTCTGTTTGGATATAGTGTCTCGTATCCACTTTCTAAGCTCCTCTATGGGATTGAAGTTCCACAACAAATGTAGTATATGAGGATGTGTGAGGTGTGCTACCGCATATGACCTTACATATTTATGGACCTCAAAATTTACATTCCATTATATAATCGGGGCCTCAAATTTCACTTTGAACAAAACTTGTTAACGTAATATAATTATATGGTGTAAATATTTGTTAAATTTGAAGCTAGATCATTAAAATACTATAGTTTTTAATTTATTTATCACATAAGTTTTTGCACAACGCCTCCGCTAACTTAACTACGTCACTGAACATATGTACAATATATTATTCTCTGGTGCGTCAAAAATCTTGTTTCTCTTCGTTTACAAGGACGATCTTATGATTTTGGAATTTGGATCTTCTTGGTGATCGACAATCGTGATATATTCTAGCTTGATATATATACCGAAGACTACAAATAGTCATTGGTCATAATGTATACATTTCCTAAATATGTCACCTGCATACGCAATATTACGCATACATGCATCAGTAGGGCTGTAAACGAACCGGACGAACATGAACGGAGTCTTGTTCATGTTCGTTTATTTAATTTTAACCGGACAAATAAACGGACACGAGCGCTTAAA
The DNA here is from genome assembly GCA_026074375.1 of Tanacetum coccineum. Lineage (NCBI taxonomy): Eukaryota > Viridiplantae > Streptophyta > Magnoliopsida > Asterales > Asteraceae > Tanacetum > Tanacetum coccineum. Next base: position 37,327 of record BQNB010026521.1, on the reverse strand, counting down.
CGGACGAATTTCTTGTTCATGTTCGTTTATTAAGAAAATGAGTTGTTCATGTTCGTTCATTAAGAAACTAAACGAATCTTAAACGAACATAAACGATCGAACATAAATGAACGTAGAAAAAACATAAAATATGATCAAATTATGCATAATATTGTGTTTTATAAGTGTTTGTTTTATTTAAACATACCAGATATAAAGTATACAATTAAAAGATAAGATATACGAACATAAACATATGCATGAACATAAACGAACGTTAATAAACGTCTAATCGGACGTTCACGAACATAAATGAACGAACGTAACTTGTGTTCATGTTCGTTCATTTAACTAAACGAACGTAAAATAATGTTCATGTTCGTTCATTTAATAAATAAACGAACATAAACAAACTTTTTATCGAACGGTTCATAAAATGTTCACTGAACGTTTAGTTTGTTTACAACCTACATAATCAACTTCTCTATGCGTTACACACATTGTTAATGAATGTCGTACAAGCAATTACTATGCATACATTAATATTTAATACTAGTGAATTCAATTTGCAAAATAAGTTCCATTTATGTGACTAATTAAGCCAACTAAAAATAATAACCGGGCAGTAAGAAAGAAGATGTGGCCGATAATATATATATATATATATATATATATATATATATATATATATATATATAGAAAATGGATCAAGTGAGAAGAAAAAATATAATGAGAAGAATAAAAATGATTTTTAGCCACACATTTTAAATAGGAAAGAGAATTTTAAGGGGAGATGCATGCATTTTTATAGGTGCATCTGAAATGTGTGGTTGTGGTTTCTTCTTATCATTCTCATTATAAGTTTCTCTTTCATTTGTCCTTCATCTCTCTCTATATATATATATATATATATATATATATATATATATATATATATAGTTTGGTTCAAATAGAAAGTGATTTTGGGTAAAAAGGATAGAAAATGTAGATAATTTATTTATGTGTCATTAATATCATGTGAAAATTCATTTATGTGTCATTAATATCATGTGAAAATGTGTCAATTGTGTGTCAGTTACAAAAAATCAAGGTTATAAATAGCGTGAAGCGTGGCGTAGCGGCATAGCCAAGCCTCAAGCTTTAGCGTGAGGCGTTGCGTCATAGCGTTTTTAAGGCGTGACTCAAGGCGGCAAAAAATATTTATAGAGTGGTCAATATTAGTTAGCTACTAGGATTAAAATTGAGTAACGGGGTTACTAAGCCCGAATCCCATACAACCCAAAGCATAAATACTTGTAAATAAGCTCAAATCCATGAAATTTTTTAAAGCTTCAAAAAAACTCACGCTATAGCGTGCTATAGCGCGCTATATGGCGCCTTATTGCACGCCACGCCTCAAGATGACGCCTTGGCCTGTTTCGTAACGTGGAGGCCACGCCTCGCGCTATATCGCCGCTATAGCGCGCTATGGCACCGCTATTTAGAACCCTGCAAAAAATTATGTGCAAGTGTGTCAACATTGTTAGCTAAAAAATTGATGTGTCAATAATAGCGTATTAATGTGTCAACATCGCTAGTGTATCAGTTACAAGTCGTTATGTGTCAAATATGTAATTAATACCTCACATCCAATGGCTATAAATCCTTCCTATACTTTTTACCATTTCTAACTTTTCACAATAACCTCACCCTATATATAAGAGATTTCTTAAAATTATTAAAATGAGAACCAATCTACACCGTTGGATCTATTAGTTGATATTAAATGATAATAATATTAAATAAGTGACATTATGATCATTAGATAGAGCTTAAAGGGTATTTTAGTAAATTCTTTTTTCACCATCTATTCGTACAATATCTCGAAAATAACTGACGTGTCGTGGTACAATATCTCGAAAATAACTGATGCGTCGTGTTATAATATCTCAAAAATAACTGATGCGTCGTGGTACAATATCTCGAAAATAACTGATGCGTCGTGATACAATATTTCAAAGTGGTGATGATGTTGGGTTTTTTTTTATATGAATGGTGATTAGGGTTTTTTTTTTAATATGAATGGTGATGAGATCGGAACTTTTTTAAGTGGTTAATAATAGATCTATGTCTTTTAAGGATGATGATAGAAACAAATTTTGTTTTTAGTTTTGTGTGAGAATGACAATTTAGGATTAATTAAAAAGTAATAATTTAAATGTCTATAATAACCTTATGTGTTTATTAATTATATTAATGTTGTTTAATTAATAACTTGTCACATGTTGCATGTTTATTGGGTCTTATGAGTTCTTCTTATTTTTGAAACTTTAAGAAATCTCTCATTTGATCTCAATTATATATATATATATATATATATATATATATATATATATATATATATATATATATATATATATATATATATATATATATATATATATATATATATATATATATATATATAGGGGAACTTTCTTTTCAGAACCATTCTTAGTGCGAGAACTGACAGAACCACCAAAAACATACATGCACGCCTTTTAATTAATATAAAACAATACATGAAAAATCATCAATTATCGTAAGAATTCCACCTATGTTTTCAGTATCATCATGAAATCTTCCTCTTCTTTCACAAAAACCTTACACACGGCCGCAATATTGTTGTTGCACGCCTTATAAGAACATACATGCACACCTTCAAAGAAAAAATTTGTATTTCCAATTTCTTATCAAATTCTTTAGAACAACTATGTTTTTTTTAAAACATATATGTTGTTTTTAGAACATATGTGCAAAAATACAATTATTGAAGGCGTGCATGCATGTTTTTGGGGTTCTGTCAGTTCCTCTGGCTCTAAGAACGTGGTTCTGAAAAAGAAAATTCTCTACTTATATTATATATTATGTATGTATATACTATATATATATATATATATATATTATATTATATATATATAATTATTATATATATGTTTATATATATATATGTATATATGTTATATATTGTATATGTGTATATATGTATATGTATAATGTATGATATTATATATATTATATATATCTATATATAAATATATTTTTATATACATATATATATATAATATTTATATACTTTTATTATACTTTAATATACTAATATATATATAGTATATATTATATATATATATAGATTTATATATATATATATGTCCTTTGTGTGTGTGTGTGTGTAAGCTCTTTTAAGACGCAAATAATCGACAATATTGACTGACCAACACATCTCGATTCAATATAAATACGTGAAATGCAATGTTTAGAACTCGGCGAGTCAACGGTACTATACCTTCAAGAGCTGTTTGCTAGCTTTGGAAGACGTAACAATTTTCTTGCAGAGTCCTATTCGAAACTAACTTATTTACGTGTCTCAAGGTCCAAATGTTCACATATATATGTATGTGAGTTCTGAACACAAATCTTGACTGAAAAATCTTAAGCTCTAAACCTACTTGTGTTACCACTCCAATTTGTTTTAGCATATTTAGTTTGTCGAGTGTCTTAAATCATTTAGAAAGCTAGGTGAGCTGCTGCCTCACCACCATCTCATCCCCTTTCTAATAACACACTAACAACTAAAACATTCTCCTCAACAAAAATACCAATAAGACTTATTGGATCCCACAAAAAATACCTCACTCACTCACAATACAAAAAAAATGTATACAAAAAATCCAATGGCTCAATGTGAAGAGGATGGCATTAGGACGAATGACATGATGAGCCGGTGAGGTATGACGCCATTGGTAGCAAAAATGTACCAATGGTGTGCGAATGACATACCTTACCCACCTCTCTTAGAGAGAACGATACCATGGCTGATAATGTTGGCACCATGGTACCAGCCCAACTTTGAGAACGACTCACCATACCAGCTTTGGCGTCATAATGCTTCGGCTGGTATTTAACAACCCACACGAAAGGATTTTTTTTTGTCTTTTTGTGTTGTATATGTACCATGGCACCATATTTTCTGGTGCCAAAGGATACCGCACAAAATGTGATGCCAAAGAAATCCTGGTGCCATAGGGGTTTTTGCTGACGTGACATCACTTTTTGGCTACGACACCAGAACTATGACACGAGGATACCCAACGCTCTTAGTTTGTTGGGATATTTCCGTATCATAAATAAATATATGTCCAGAAAGTACGTGAGCCTATGGGTCGCACACATTACGTTTTAGATTCAATTTATATAATGTAATTAATATATATAATGTATTATATTAATTATTATTTCACGATAAGTACTTAACGGTTGTTGGCTAATGGTCATTAGCGATTAAGTGTATGGACATAGTTGTAAAACCAACCAAAGGGAAGGTTCTAGAACCCCCCCTGGTCAGCCATGTATAAAGATAATGAAGGAAAAAAGAATTTCCTTATTAGATAAAGATTAGGGATAATTATTTGTTTCTTAAGTTTGCTTGTCTATATAATGAATCCCTTAGATTCATTATTGACTAATCTTGAAACCTTAAGCAAAACAAATCTTCTCTTCTTCTCTCTTTATCTTATTCAACCAATCGCCCCCCATAAGGCAATGGAAAATCGATTTTGGTTTTAAGAATCCAAGTGATTCGTTTTGCTTATCGTTAATCCAGAACTAACATTCTAATTGAATAGCTAATAAACGTGTGTTTGAAACCATAGAGGATTCTTACTTTAGAATCTTCATAGTTTCATTGGTGGTTTGATCAATTGTTCTTGAATCCGTTCCTCGTTCAATCTACAACAAGAAAAGGTAAATAATGGTAGTTTCTTGTTTTATGTTAATTAATTGTATGCTATACGTGATCTAATTATCCGATGCGCTTTACTCGTATATATTACATGTCAAATATGTTAAATTATTACAGTGGCATCATGAGCCATCGTATAGCGTAGTTAATTACATAGAAAACGTAAAATTAGACCTAAAAACGCTTGATTCGCATGTTTTCTTGCTTTTATTTTTAATCAACCCTATGGGCGTGCTTTCTTGTATGATTCGACCCATAAGGGTTGTTAAAATTAGTAGAAGAAAAACCCTAGGTCATGTTTAATTTTACGTGTTAATAATGCTCGATTACTTGCTTATAATTGTCGTTATTTAACTTCTTTACCATGATTAATTGTTTAACTGATTCTCTATGATGAACACATGTATGTTTACCATGGATAATATGTATTGATATATTGATATATGACATATGATTAAGTGTTAATTGTTTGACATGCGAATCCGATGGTTTACCTTGTTATACATATGCTAGTTTAAATTTTTTGTGTGCTGATTACATGACACCAGTTGACTAAAAAATCCATAATTAAATAAGGTTTACGCAATCGAGTTTCTCGATGTATGTGGTCCACTTGCCACCGGCTTATGATTTGCATGTATTCGTTAAGTTGGCCTTTGTTAGGTTGTCATCGGCTTATGATTTGCATGTATTCGTTAAGTGTTAATTGGAACGATAATTGTTATGTGTTTTAGTTGTTTAGATTTGTTTATTAGTTGCGACTCATGTTAAAAGCAAAGGGTTTTTGTTATAAAAAATTTAAACTTAACTAAAACCTATAAAACAAGATTTATTATAAGCTATTATTCTTACGAAGTCTTATGTGTCATCAAGGGTTGGCCTTATATGCTATAATATCTCACTCGACGAGACTTGCAAGTACATTATTTTATAATGTGTTTTTCTAACTAAAGATCTATAATTTTATCAATGACGAAATTTGCTTTATACTATTTACTTTCAAGGCAGAACGCATAGGGTTTAAGGTATCTCGTGACAAGGCTTAACGTCTTGCCCTACCTTGTTACGATACCATACTCTATAATTTTTTCCCGCGAGTTCTTGCAACTACATAGTTTTAGTAAATGGTCTAGGGTTTGAATGACCGTTAACTTTCTCCCGTACCACTACATGCTTCGGCATATGTGGTAATTATCCAAAGATATTGTGTCTTTTGACACACGCAGAGTATGATATAGGGTTTGGTCATTCTGTAATCTTTTCCCACAATAAACTTAGACTTTTTTAGATTTGAAAACACGCTGAATCGTCAATTTGCTTAAAAAGTGTATTGTCACTCTTTTATAAACGTGTATGTATAGTAAATTTAGTGACATCTTGATACACTATAATAAATAACTTAATTGAGTAAAGTTTTATTAAAATATATGATACGAAGATGTATGCATGCATGCTTCTTCGTACGTATTTGAGATACATGTTATTTGTCAAAATCACACCTTTTAAATATTAAGTCATTGCCACCCATTTGTAAGAACACTTGCAATTGCCTTTTACTCTATGTGAGACATAGGTAAATGACAACCCAAGGTGATCATTCACTCTTTGTGAGACGTTGTTGTTATAATCATAGATGGGTGAAACATGCTTACTTGACATTATTTGCTTGTACTCTAGAGTCATAAGTAAGTCCTATAATGATTTAGGAATTGAACTTGTATTGCAATTATTGCTTGTCACTTACCTAGTTGAATTCACAATTGCTAGCAGATTAACTCATGTGATGGTGGAATGTCAATTAGGATCCTAATCTTTACAAAATTAATGGTTTTATTTAAAAAACTTGGGTAGTTAATTTTTAAAGGATTACTTATCAAAAATACTAAAAGTTGAATTTTGTGATTCTTTCAATAGTATTATTGAAACTTTATAACCATAAACATGTTTGTACGTTTATTGGAAAAAGACAAACCAAGTCTCTTTTCCTTGTAAGAAAGAAAAAGACTTTTTCCTATCCTTTTTCCTTGCTAGAAAAGCTATTATAGGTATGATTGAATTATTGAAATTTTAATCAAAATAATAGCAAACTTACACTGTTAAGTAGAATTGCATAACTTATTCTTTCTAGTAGATCTCATTACCCTTGTTCGGTTTTGAAATCTTTAAAATATATCAGTCTCTTAGATAACTTTAGGCAAGTGAAACTTCTGTTCTAGCTTGTCCCTCATCTACATGGTAGAAATTCATACACTCCCTACATACCTAAGTACATTTTTACATGTAGGCATTCAGAGTGAGTAGGAAAGTAAATAAACCGCTATTTTCTTTTCACTGATGATATAACACTTGTAATGTTGTCAAATCTAATGGGAGCATTGTGTTTTCCTACTGAAAAAGACATTCATGTAATGTTGCCTAATTCAGTGGGAGTTACAAGCTTGATTACCTTGTTAGTAACTCGTGTTATTCTAGCTTATCTTGAGATAATACATTACTTTCACAATATGGAAAACCATAGTTTTAAGGACCACTACATCCTATTTTATATAATAATTACTTCTTGAAGTATATCCATAGAATAATTATGCACGATTCCTTATTAATCTATATGGCTATGTTTACACTAGTTATATAAATATCTGTGACAGTATCATATTGTCCTTACACAATCAAACTAGCGTCGTGTTGTTCGCCTACATATATGATGTTGTGTCATGCACAAGTGGGAAAAATCTTTATTGTGTGCAAGGTACAACACATGACAATATGAATAATGGATTTTCTTGACCGACCCGTAAGGAAGAAATTAAAATTCTACTATGACTTATACACACAGCATGTATGTTGCCTATTTAGACAAATATGTATAAAGATATTAATAACAAGCTACTAACAAGTTTATGTCTTCTTGTAAAGTCATAAGTATGAAGTATGCTATTAACTTGAATTTACTAGTGAAGCTAAGAGTCAGCATTCATAATTACTTTAGTTAAGTATGTTTATGTATCTTATAAAGCCATAAACCTGAAGTCATTTAAGTGTTATTAGTTTAATAGAGTCATCACGTTTGTGATATTTATCCATCTCTATCTACTTGTGTTGTGTGATCATATGTGTACGTAGGTTAGTATTTTAGGCATTAAAATACGTAGTGTGTTAAATTGGTTCTATCTCGAAGTAAAACTCAAAATTTAGCTTAGTACCGAAAAAAGTGTAAGCGACGTGTATGGTTTTCTACGCCTAAAGGGAGCTTGTTGACATAGTAAAGAAAACTCTCAAGTTGGGTACTTGAGGAGTGGAGTAGGGCGAAGAGGAGCTTCATAGCCAAACCACTATAAATCATTATGTCATCGGTTTGATCTTTCTTATCTTTACTTATTTATATTTCGCATTTAATTATTTATTTATTACATCGCTATCATATACACTTGTGTATATTTATTGACTTTACATAAGTCGACAATCTAAGTTTTAATTTTAAAAACGGTAAAAACTATTCAACCCCCTTCTAGTTTCCATGATTGGTATCAGAGCCACGGTCACCCAAGATTTTTAACGTATATTGTACATTAAAGCTTTAATCGATCTATGGATTTCGATAAATATCTAAAATGAGAATCTATGCAAAGGCCACCACTTTTCGAAAGTAATTGTTTTAAATATTGGAAAAATAGATTTGAAACGTATGTGAAACCAAAAGATTTAGATCTTTGGCATATTATCTTGAATGGTGATTTTCCATCGGTTGCCCGAAACAAAGAGACCTAAGTTTTAAAAGTAGTTCCTTTTGTAGAACAAACCGATGAACTTAAAAAGAAACTTGCTAAAAATAATGCGTTAATACAAATAATGCCTAAAACGTTATTTATATTTTTCGACTCCTCTACGTTTTGAAGATGAGAAAATGTAAAAATGTCTACAATAAATATAAACGTTTACGTGTTATTAATCGTAAATTTCAAGTTCGACGTAAATCACGTAAGGTATGAATAAACAAATCATTAAACACGATTAGTGATCAAGAAAATATTTTCTTTAACCACCACATTTCTACAAAAGTATTTTTAATAAAATAAAAGTAAACAAAATATTTTTATTTATAAAACAACTATTTAATTTAATTATAAAAATTCAAATATGGTTTTCCCCCCAAAATGGATGGGTGAAACATGCTTACTTGACACTAATTACTTGTACTCTAGAGTCATAAGTAAGTCCTATAATGATTTAGGAATTGAACTTGTATTGCAATTATTGCTTGTCACTTACCTAGTTGAATTCACCATTGTTAACAGATTAACTGATGTGATGGTAGAATGTCAATTAGGATCATAGTCTTTACAAAATTAATGGTTTTATTTAAAAAAAACTAGGGTAGTTAATTTTTAAAGGACTACTTTTCGAAAATACTAAAAGTTGAATTTTGTGATTCTTTCAATAGTATTATTGCAACTTTATAACCATAATTTGTTTGTTTATTGGAAAAAGACAAACCAAGTCTCTTTTTAATGTAAAAAAGAGAAAGACTTTTTCCAATCCTTTTTCCTTGCTAGAAAAGCTATTATAGGTATGATTGAATTATTAAAATTTTAATCAAAATAATAGCAAACTTACACTGTTAAGTAGAATTGAATATCTTATTCTTACTAGTAGATCTCATTACCCTTGTTCGGTTTTGAAATCTTTAAAATATATTAGTCTCTTAGATAACTTTAGGCAAGTGAAGCTTCTGTTCTAGCTTGCCCCTCATCTACATGGTAGAAATTCATACACTCCCTACATACCTAAGTGCATTTTTATATGTAGGCATTCAGAGTGAGTAGGAAAGTAAATAAACCGCTATTTTCTTTTCACTGATGATATAAAACTTGTAATGTTATCAAATCCAATGGGAGCATTGTGTTTTCCTACTGAAAAAGACATTCAGGTAATGTTGCCTAATTCAGTGGGAGCTACAAGCTTGATTACCTTGTTAGTAACTCGTGTTATTCTAGATTATCTTGAGATAATAAATTACTTTCACAATATGGAAAACCATAGTTTTAAGCACCACTACATCCTATTTTATATAATAATTACTTCTTGAAGTATATCCGTAGAATAATTATGCACGATTCCTTATAAATCTATATGACTATGTTTCCACTAGTTATATGAATATCTGTGACACTATCATATTGTCCTTACACAATCAAATGAGTGTCGTGTTGTTTGCCTACATATATGATGTTGTGTCAAGCACAAGTTGGAGAAATCTTTATTGTGTGTAAGGTACAATACATGACAATATGACTAATTATAACACCTCGTATTTTAGGTCATTGTATGACATTATGAAATTCATAATTTATTTTTAGGGTTTTACGCGTTTGCTCTTAAACCGTAAACGTTAAGTTAAATCGCGTAAACTGAAAATGATCATACAATGTAAACGGGCATTAAACGATTAAATGTTTGCATCAAGCAAGTGTTATATGATTATTATGAGGATAATTAATAACTTTGTTCATCTTATTTTTATCGGCTACGTAAAATGCTTACGTTTCATAATAAAATACGTTTAGGCATACCCGGAAGTTCTAAAACCTAACTACGCCTAAACAAATACCCACGATTATACCCAATACTCGAAATAACAAATATAACATCACATATATACATATTATGCCGAAAATTAGAGGATGAGACCAAGTATTCATCACATTACATAATATCTAGATATTTGATAAAGGTACACTTACACCTTTATCAACTTGTCATGCTAACTTTAACCTAGGGTTAGAAAGTAACATGTTTAAAGTTTAGCAAGATATTTATACTATAAATAGGCTTGCATGCATGAGTAAGTTGCATACTCTTTATACTTAACACAAGATTTCATTTTCTTTCTCTCTTTTACTCCTCAAAACCCACGGCAACATTAAGCCACCAAACAAAATCCATAACTTGATTTTCTAAGATTATACAACCCTATACACAACATACTTAAGGTATTCTAAGGTGTTTGCAAGCTTTGGTTCACCATTTGCAAGGTAGTAAGAAGAAAAGGAAAGATTAGGGTTGTGGAAACCTTAATCTAGGGTTTTATTAAAGCTTGTAAGCTTTGTTTTTGAATCTAAAAACACGGGTTTAGGAACTTATTTCACATCTCTTACTCATCACTAAGCTTTTCTTAAATCCTATATACTTTTGTATTTATTTATGGATTTTATGTATACATGTTAAATATTGCCATAATCACCATACTGACTTTTGAATAAGTTAAAATGAGTTTTTATTTGAGTTTATCAATTTATACACTTATTCTTATGTCATATGGTCCTATATATCATGGAAAAGTAAAGATAAAAGTATGTTAACTTATGGATTAAGTATAAACATGTTTATGTTAAATTAGGGTTTTATAATGTTTCTTAAACTTCACATATGAAAGTAATGAAGAAAAAGGGTTTTTTATTAAACTTGTTACACATGAAATTATAAGGACTAGGGATGATTTGAACCTTTTATATTAGTACCACAAGTGTTCCAAATGTGTTTTTAAGAGTTTTTATAGTCAACTCACTAGTTAATAATAAATAAAAAACACGGTTTTCATAAAGTTTAAATCACATGATACTTGGGGCTGTCCAAATACGAATTTTGGACAGTGAGGTTATGTTGTTTTAGAGTTATAATAAGCCTCATGGACGATACCATAAATGATTAGAAACTTAAAAAACCCGATCTATAACGAAAAAGACTACGGTTAAAAATGAGTTTACGGCTTAAATACTTTTATAAAACTATTTTTTAAAAAGTTACATATTCATTACAGCAACTTGAGTTTTAAAACATCTAAATATGATATAACTTTTTGATTACGAGATCGTACACGCAAGGAATCGTTGAGAAACGGAACTATAACGAGTAAATTAAGACATTTTCGATAATTAAAAGTTATATAAAAGTAATTTTATTAACTGATGAACAGTAACAAATCACTTATTCATCCAGTGGATTTATTCTTTATAAATATAATACCTCTTTTAAATAACAAAAATGTACTCGACAGGAACCACTAACAATCGGGAATTATTAAACGAATAAGTTATTACGATTACAAGTTTACGCCAATTAAAAGGCCTAAACGGACAATTGAGCTGTTGGTGAACAGTAATTTTACTATTCATCCGCAGGGAATCTTAAAAACTTTGAAAAAATGTAATATTTTGATCGCTCGTCTTACTACGAAGACGTGGAGTTGAAACGCGCTAGCAACGGGCTTAAAAAACCAAATTAGGTCATTTACGAAAAGTTTATTTTATAAACGTTTTCACTCTTATAAATATTAAATTTACTAATAACGATTAGTCGGTGATTTTGCTATATTGAATATTGAGTGGTTAATCAAAGTGCTATATTACTAGGAGTTTCATAATGAGGCCTTTCGGATGGCGTATAGGATGAGGTTGTTGGATGCGTTCGATTTAAAAGTGTCCTAAACTCCTCGTACGTCTTGTTCATGACTCTCTTTATTTATGATAGCTCCGAACGATATACGATGTAACCAACTATTAAGATTTTATTCAGTGTTGTTAATTAAATACCTGTGTACTTATACGGCCTTAATTTTATAGTATGGTTGCATTTATCGTCTTGCGTGGACGTTTTAACTGTGATTATTTAAGCTTATCTGTACTCAAGGTGATGTTATAGCCCAACTTTTACAGTTTTTACTGATTTGATATTATTTGGGGTGGAAACATGCTTGTTTTATAAATTGGACGCAAGTGTTGAAAGTAATATATTGATTATGTGTTTGCCTAAGTAGCGATAACCCTCCTGAGCCCATTATTCATGAACTGTTAATTGCATAGATGTAGTTGTGAATTACATTTTTTTTTTTTTTTTTTTTTTTATGTGCGGGCGCGAATGAGTATTAAATAGATCTATTGGGATTAACCTCCCCATTTGGGTGATTAGCTATCACCGGGAACGAACGTTGACCATGTCGGACTTGGATGTTGCGGGTTACAACATCTGTACGGGCAAATAACTGCTATAAATAGCAAATATAGGTTGAGCTTCGGTGTCATGAGCTTAGTGCAACAATAATCTGGTTTTGTGATTGTTGGCATCTGTTGTAACATCACGGGAAAATCTTGCGGTCCTGCATAATTTAATTACATAAACCTATGAAATCACCAACAATTTTGTTGACGTTTTAAGCAATGTTTTCAGGAGGTCATTAGGCACGAGATGCCAGGGATGCTTTGGATTATGTCTTGCATTGTACTGTTAAAGACTTATGTGCATAATGTTTTGGGGAAATCTATGTTGTCTTTTGTAATATGAACCAAAGAACAAGTAAAGCTATAAGCTTTTGTAATATGTCTCTTATTTAAATCCAATGTATCCATCTAAACGACTTTTGTGTCGTTCTTATATATATCTTGTGTTGTTGATCTCAAAGTAACATGCCCCGGATCCATATTCCGCTGCGACCCATTTTGGGGGTGTTACACTAATGGTTTCTCTTGACCGTAAGGTAAGAAATTAACATTCTACTAGGACTTATACACATAGAATGTATGTTTGCCTATTTAGAATAAATGTAAAGATATGAAAAACAAGCTACTAATATGTTTATGTTTTCTTGTAAAGTCATAAGTATGAAGTATGCTATTAACTTGAAATTACTAGTGAAGCTAAGAGTCAGCATTCATAATTACTTTAGTTAAGTATTTTTATTAAGCCATAAACATGAAGTCATTCAAGTGTTATTAGTTTAATAGAGTCATCACGTTTGTGATATTTATCCATCTCTATCTACTTCTGTTGTGTGATCATATGTGTACGTAGGTTAGTATTTTAAGCCTTAAAATACGTAGTGTGTTATATTGGTTCTATCTCGAAGTAGAACTTAATATTTAGCTTAGTACCAAACAAAGTGTAAGCGACGTGTATAGTTTTCTCCGCCTAAAGGGAACTTGTTGACATAGTGAAGAAAACTCTCAAGTTGGGTTCTTGAGGAGTGGAGTAGGGCGAAGAGGAGCTTCGTAGCCGAACCACTCTAAATCATTGTGTCATCGGTTTGATCTTTCTTATCTTTACTTATTTATATTCCGCATTTAATTATTTATTTATTACATCGCTATCATATACACTTGTCTATATCTATTGACTTCACATAAGTCGACAATCTAAGTTTTAATTTTAAAAACGGTAAAAACTATTCACCCCCTTCTAGTTTCCATGATTGGTATCAGAGCTAGGGTCACCCAAGATTTTTAACGTATATTATACATTAAAGCTTTAATCGATTTATGAATTTTGATAAATATCTAGAATGACAATCTATGCAAAGGCCACCACTTTTTGAAAGCGATTGTTTTAAATATTGGAAAAATAGATTCGAAACGTATGTGAAAGCAAAAGATTTAAATCTTTGGCATATTATCTTGAATGGTGATTTTCAATCGGTTGCCCGAAACAAAGAAACCCAAGTTTTAGAAGTAGTTCCTTTTGCAGAACAAACCGATGAACTTAAAAAGAAAATTGCTAAAAATAATGCGTTTATACAAATAATGCCTAAAAATGTTATTTATATTTTTCGACTCCTCAACGTTTTAAAGATGACAAAATGTAAAAATGTCTACTATAAAAATAAATGTTTACGTGTTATTAATCGTAAATTTCAAGTTCGACGTAAATTACGTAAGGTATGAATAAACAAATCATTAAACATGATTAGTGATCAAGAAAACATTTTCTTTAACCACTACACTTTAACAAAAGTATTTTTACTAAAATAAAAGTAAACAAAATATTTTTATTTATAAAACAACTGTTTAATTTAATTATAAAAATTCAAATATGGTTTCCCCCCCAAAATGAATAGGTGAAACATGCTTACTTGACACTATTTGCTTGTACTCTAGAGTCATAAGTAAGTCCTATAATGATTTAGGAATTGAACTTGTATTGTAATTATTGCTTGTCACTTACCTAGTTGAATTCACCATTGCTAGCAGATTAACTGATGTGATGGTGGAATGTCAATTAGGATCTTAGTCTTTACAAATTTAATTTTATTTAAAAAAAACTAGGGTAGTTAATTTTTAAAGGATTACTTATCGAAAATACTAAAAGTTGAATTCTATGATTATTTCAATAGTATTATTGCAACTTTATAACCATAATTTGTTCGTTTATTAGAAAAAAACAAACCAAGTCTCTTTTCATTGTTAAAAAGAGAGAGACTTTTTTCTATCCTTTTTCTTTGCTAGAAAAGCTATTATAGGTATGATTGAATTATTAAAATTTTAATAAAAATAATAGCAAACTCACACGGTTAAGTAGAATTGCACAACTTATTCTTTCTAGTAGATCTCATTACCCTTGTTCGGTTTTGAAATCTTTAAAATATATTAGTCTCTTAGATAACTTTAGGCAAGTGAAGCTTCTGTTCTAGCTTGTCCTTCATTTACATGGTAGAAATTCATAAACTCCCTACATATCTAAGTACATTTTTAAATGTAGGCATTCAGAGTGAGTAGGAAAGTAAATAAACCGTTATTTTCTTTTCACTCATGATATAACACATGTAATGTTGTCAAATCCAATGGGAGCATTGTGTTTTCCTACTGAAAAAATCATTCATGTAATGTTGCCTAATTCAGTGGGAGCTACAAGCTTGATTACCTTGTTAGTAACTCGTGTTATTCTAGCTTATTTTGAGATAATACATTACTTTCACAATATGGAAAACCATAGTTTTAAGGACCACTACATCCTATTTTATATAATAATTACTTCTTAAAGTATATCCATAGAATAATTATGAACGATTCCTTATTAATCTATATGGCTATGTTTCTACTATTTATATGAATATCTGTGACACTATCATATTTTCCTTACACAATCAAACGAGCGTCATGTTGTTTGCCTACATATATGATGTTGTGTCATGCACAAGTGGGAGAAATTTTTATTGTGTGTAAGGTACAACACATGACAATATGACTAATGGTTTCTCTTTACAGTAAGGTAAGAAATTAACATTCTATTAGGACTTATACACATAGAATGGATGTTGGCATATTTAGAACAAATGTAAAGATATGAATAACAAGCTACTAACATGTTTATGTTTTCTTGTAATAAGTATGAAGTATGCTATTAACTTGAAATTACTAGTGAAGCTAAGAGTCAGCATTCATAATTACTTTAGTTAAGTATGTTTATGTCTCTTATAAAGCCATAAACATGAAGTCTTTTTAGTGTTATTAGTTTAATAGAGTCATCACGTTTGTGATATTTATCCATCTCTCTCTTCTTATGTTGTGTGATTATATGTGTACGTAGGTTTGTATTTTAGACCTTAAAATACGTAGTGCGTTAGATTGGTTCTATCTCGAAGTAGAACTCAGTATTTAGCTTAGTATCGAAAAAAAGTGTAAGCGACGTGTATGGTTTTCTCCGCCTAAAGGGAGCTTGTTGACATAGTGAAGAAAACTCTCAAGTTAGGTACTTGAGGAGTGGAGTAGGGCGAAGAGGAGCTTCGTAGCCGAACCACTATAAATCTTTGTGTTATCGGTTTGATCTTTCTTATCTTTACTTATTTATATTCCGCATTTAATTATTTATGTATTACATCGCTATCATATACACTTGTGTATATCTATTGACTTCACATAAGTCGACAATCTAAGTTTTAATTTTAAAAACGGTAAAAACTAATCAACCCCCTTCTAGCTTCCATGATTGGTATCAGAGCCAGGGTCACCTAAGGTTTTTAACGTATATAGTACATTAAATCTTGAATCGATCTATGGATTTCGATAAATATCTAGAATGGCAATCTATGCAAAGGCCACCACTTTTCGAAAGTGATTATTTTAAATATTGGAAAAATAGATTTGAAACGTATGTGAAAGCAAAAGATTTAGATCTTTGGCATATTATTTTGAATGGTGATTTCCCACCGGTTGCCAGAAACAAAGAAACCCAAGTTTTAGAAGTAGTTTCTTTTGTAGAACAAACCGATGAACTTAAAAAGAAACTTGCTAAAAATAATGCGTTAATACAAATAATGCCTAAAAACGTTATTTGTATTTTTCGACTCCTCTACGTTTTGAAGATGACAAAATGTAAAAATTTCTACGATAAAAATAAACGTTTACGTGTTATTAATCGTAAATTTCCATTTCAACGTAAATTACGTAAGGTATGAATAAACAAATCATTAAACATGATTAGTGATCAAGAAAATATTTTTTTTAACCACTACATTTCTACAAAAGTATTTTTACTAAAATAAAAGTAAACAAAATATTTTTATTTATAAAACAACTGTTTAATTTAATTATAAAAATTCAAATATGGTTTTCCCCCTAAAATGGAAGGTTTCTCACGAGATTGAACCTTCTCCATTAAAAGACAAAAAGGGAGCTTCTACCTAGGGGCGGCCCCTGATAGGCAGGACGGCCCCCAGATATATCTGGGACCGTCGAGACCGCCCACAAGAGACACTGGTTTTCTGGCTATAAATAATGCACTATTCTCTGCAGAAAAACAGACCTCTAAGCACGAATTTTTCAGATCTCTTTCTCTATCTAAAACTTTCTTTCTCTCTCTAAATCTCTTGATCACTAACATAGTTTAATCTTGTTTCAAGTGATCAAATCTCATCTTCTACCTTCTTCATTCTTCTATCAAGTGTAAGAGAAGAACACTCGTATTCGCCATAAAACAAAGTATTATAGATTAGTGATTTCTCCTCTCTCTTTCTAAGATCCAAACCTCTATATTCTTGATCGTGTGTTTGTGTGTAAAATCGGATAGTGTATAAATCCGATTGTGTAGATTGTGTGTTGGTGAGTATTTTAGTCTTTAAAATACATTGGTGAAGTGGTATATTGGTTCTAGCTAAGATTAGGACTCGACATTTAGTTTAGTGTCGGAAAACAACGTAAACGACGTGTAAACGGTTTTCTCCGCCTAAAGGGAGCTTGCTGACATAGTGAAATCTCGAGTCAGATACTCGGGGAGTGGAGTAGGGCTAAGAGGAGCTTCGTAGCTGTACCACTATAAATCTTGGTGTCTTGGCTTGATCGTTCTATCCTTTACTTTCTTTATATTGTTTACGTTTCTTATTTATTGTTAGGATTGTGATTGTGATTAGTTAAATATATTCTTGGTTCAAATTGTTAATTTATTGAACATATACTCGAATCTAATAATTTTAGAAGCAAAAATTTAAATGCCAATTAACCGGTAAACTATTCAACCCCCCTTCTAGTTTCCTCAATTGGTATCAGAAGCCGAGGGCACTCAAGATTTTTAAAATATACTGTATTTTAAGGCTTGGATCGATCTATGGATTACGACAAAAATCTAGAAGGGCTATCTATGCAAAGACCAACACTTTTCGAAAGCGATAGTTTTATCTGTTGAAAAAATAGATTCGGAACGTATGTAAAATCAAAAGATCTTGATCTTTGGCATGTTATTACCAACGGTGATTTTCAACCCATTGAAAATAATCAGGAAACCAAACTAGATGAGGTTGTCCCTTTTGAAAAAAACAAAGTGATGAACTTAAGAAAAGACTTGCGAAAAATAATGAAGCCAAAATGGTTATTTACAACACTTTACCTAGAAAAGAATATGAAAGAATTTTCATGTTCAATACGGCAAAAGAAATATAAAAAACTTTGTTAAAATTTTGAAAACTTTGTTAATCACCCATCAAGGTAATAACCAAGTCAAAGATAACAAGATTGACCTTTTGGTACAACAATATGAACAATTCATCATTTCCAAAGACGAATCTATAGATAGTGTTTTTGCGAGATTTAATACTATTATTACTAGTCTAAAAGCTCTTGATGAAGGTTATTCTAGCAAGAACTATGTTAGGAAGTTTCTTAGGGCTCTACATCCTAAATGGAGATCGAAAGTCACGAAGATTGAAGAGTCGAAGGACTTGAGATCACTAACTCTTGATGAACTCATCGAGAATCTTAAAGTTTACGAGATGATCATCAAGAAAGATTCTGAAATAGTCAAAGCTAAAGGAGAAAGAAGATCTCTTGCTTTAAAGGTTAAGAAGGAATCTTGTGATGAAGAATATTCGACTTTTGGAAGTGAAGACGAAGAGTACGCCATGTCAGTTAGAGACTTCAAGAAGTTCTTCAAGAGAAGAGGAAGATTCGTAAGACAACCACGAAATGATAAAAAGGCGTTCTGTTGATAGAAATAATGTCAAAAAACGTTATTAATATTTTTCGATCTCACTACGTTTTGATGATCACAAAATGTAAAAACGCTCAATGTAAAATTAAAACGTAAACAAGTAATTAGTAGTAAAATTTTATTTCAAAAATTAAATCACTTAAATGTATGAATAAATAAATGCTTAATGCATTTTATGATCAAATGAATTTTTATTCAACCTCACATCTTTTATAAAATTCTACAAAAATTTTTAAAACTTTTACAAAACATTTTCTACATTTAAAAGAAATGTTTTATTCAAAACAAGTATTTTGAATTCAAATTTTCTACCTAAAAACGGCTAGAAATGTTCCAGAAAACACCTCTCCTAAAAAAAACAAAAAACGAGCGTCCTAGTCTGGGCGGTCCCCTTAATTATAACGGGGCCGACACATGAATTAATGGGGCCGACCAGACAAAAACGCTCCCTAGTTTACCTATAAATACTGAATATACCCTATTGATTTTCTCACCTTTTGCACTCATTCTTTTCTGTCTTAAATCAGTCCACACATTTTTTACAATCCTTTGATCATTTAATCATAAAGCTTTGTTTCCAAGTGATTCAAGCTCAGTTCCTCAAGTGCAAGAGAAGAATACTTCCTACCATCAAGTAAAGAAGTATAATAGATTAGTGTGTGTCTTTGCAACCTTGTTGCAATTGTATTATATCTTGTAAATCATTTGTGTACATTGTGAAGGTGTGTATTGTACTTGTGTATAATAGGTAGATTGTGTTGATCATTGTAAGTATAGTTAGATTGGGGTGATCTTAGGAAGTAGTGTTAGATCGGTGTGATCATAGTAGTGTCTAGGTGAAGTGAGGTTGTGAAGAATAGTGAAGTTGTGAAGCGTAGTGAAGTTGTGAAGTGAAGTGAAGTAGTGAAGTGAAGAGAAGTTGTGAAGTGAAGTGAAGTGAAGTGAAGTAGTGAATTGTTGTGAAGTAGTGCGGTTAGTATTTTAGTCCTCAAAATACAAAAGTTGTGATAGATTGGTTCTAGCTAGGATTAGAACTCGACATTTGGCTTAGTGTCGAAAATCGGTGTAAGCTTAGTTGTGTACGGTTTTCTCCGCCTAAAGGGAGTTTGTTGACATAGTGAAGAGAACTCTCGAGTTTGGTGCTCGGGGAGTGGAGTAGGGTGAAGAGGTGCTTCGTTACCGAACCACTATAAATCCTTGTGTTGTGGTTTGATCTTTCTAACTCTTATCTCTTGTCTTTCATATCATTTATTTACTTATTTGTATTGTTCATATTGTGCACATATTGAGATCACATAAAGTCGAATCTAAGTTTTTATAAACAAACTATACATCAAATTAAAAAGCGGTAAACTATTCAACCCCCCTTCTAGTTTTCCACAATTGGTATCAGGAGCCACGTCAAACAAGATTTTTAAAATAAATTATATTTTAAAACTTGAATCGATCTATGGAATCAGAAAAATATTTAGAAGGGCAATCTATGCAAAGACCACCACTATTTGAAAGTGATGGATTTATTTATTGGAAAAATAGATTCGAAACTTATGTGAAATCAAAAGATCTAGATCTTTGGCATGTTATTACCTATGGTGATTTTCCTCCTATTCAAAATAATCCCGAAACTAAAAAGGATGAAATTGTACCATTTGATAAACAAAACGATGATCTTAAAAAGAAACTTGCTAAAAATAATGAAGCTAAAATGGTGATTTATAATGCTTTACCACGTAAAGAATATGAAAGAATTTTTATGTGTAAAACCGCAAAAGAAATTTGGGATACTTTGTTAATCACTCACCAAGGTAATAGTCAAGTCAAAGATAACAAAATAGATCTTCTTGTTCAACAATATGAACAATTTACGATTTTGAAAGAGGAATCAATAGATAATGCTTTTGCTAGATTCAACACTATTATTACTAGTTTAAAAGCACTTGATGAAGGTTTTTCTAGCAAGAATTATGTTAGGAAATTTCTTAGGGCACTTCATCCTAAATGGCGTGCAAAGGTTACGACTATTGAAGAATCAAAAGATTTAACATCTCTATCACTTGACGAACTTATTGGAAACTTGAAAGTGCATGAAGTAAAAATAAAGAAAGATTCCGAAATGGTCAAAGGCAAAAGAGAACAAAATAGATCTCTTGCCTTGAAGGCCAAAAAGGAATCAAGTGATGAAGATAGTTCGACCTTCGATATTGAAGACAAAGAATACGCCATGGCCGTGAGAGACTTCAAGAAATTTTTTAAAAGACGAGGAAGATTTGTAAGAAAACCACACGATAAAAGAAAGTTATCCCAAAGAAATAAAGATGGTAAGAACGACAAAAGCGAAAGAAAATGCTTCAAATATGGAGATCCAAATCATCTCATCGGAGGATGCCCAAAACTATCAAGAAACCATTATCAAAGAGCCTATGTCGGAGGATCATGGAGTGATAGCGACGAAGAAGGAGAAGAAAAGACTAAAGATGAAAAATGTCTTATGGCTAAAGCATCCAATGAGGTATCTTCCGAAATTGAATACTTTAGTGACGACCTATCATCATTAGATGAAAAAGACTTAGATAGTGAATATAATCGATTATGCAAAATAGGTATAAAAGTTATGGCTAAAAATAAATCACTAAATCATATTAAAAATCGATTAGAAAATGAAGTATTCGAACTAAAAAATAAACTATCTAAATTAGAAAAAGTGTAGAATCGTAGAGGGGGGGGGGGGGGTGAATACGTTTCTATTATCAACTTAAAACTTTTGTATCAAACAATCAATCAAGTTTATACTACAATAACTATACTAAAGAATATCAAACAAACAATATTATCACAACACAATATATAACACAAACATAGATGCAATGCAAATATAAATATAAAGCGATAAAGGCAAATATAAATGTAATGCGATAAGTAAAAGAAAGCGCAAACCGGATACGATGATTATAGTGGTTCGGCTACGAAGCTCCTCTTCGCCCTACTCCACTCCTCGAGTACCCAACTCGAGAGTTACTTCACTAGATCAACAAGCTCCTTTAAGGAAGAGAAAACCACACAACGTCGATTACACTTTATCCGGTACTAAGCTAAATACCGCGTCCTGCTTTGAGGTAGAACCAACCTAACGTCGCTTACACTTTATCCGATACTAAGCTAAATACCGAGTCCTTATTCGGGTACAATCAAGCCCGTTATGTTTTATGGCCCAACATAACAAACCTTGTGTTTTATGGCCTAAACACATAAACCACCTAACATCTAGTTTGTTGTATAATGATTGATACACAAATGTGTATAATGATGATCCAAGACATAATTGTCAATTAGATGTAAAAGCCTAATCTAAAACTTCAAGATCACTAAGCATGATTTTTTTGATGAAGATGACATGTCTCTTGGATTGTTGTGATAGATCTTCTTATATATAGGTATGTGGAGGATGATGATGGCAAGATCTCTAAGCTTGCTTGAATGGAGGATCATGTAGAATCATGCTTGCAACAAATGAAAGTTAGAAGCATTATAATCAAGGGTTATTGGGGTTTTGATGATATGATTAATTGTGTTTTTACATTATAAAAACTTGTTTATAATGATCCTAAATGTGTGTAATAATGTGGAAGAAAGGTTGTTAAAAGCTTAGGTCAAAAACTAAGAAAATGGGTGGTATTTATAGAAAACCCAAAACTTGGTCGTCAAGGTGCTACGGATCCAGGGATGGTGGATCCGTCTGCCTTTTAGGTGGATCCGTGGGTCGTACGGTCCAATTTCATAATTGTTAAAAATCTTTTCAAATCTTTGTAAATCTTTTGCGTAGATTTTTATTGTACTTATAAAATCTGATTAGATATTGTCCTAGAAGAGAAATAAAATCTTGTAAGATTTGTTTCCAAAAATGGTTAAGCAAGAATAATTAGTTTTGTCTTTATTCCCTAATTATTTTGTCTTATTATCTAATATGGCTAGACGTGTCTTAATCTTCCAAAATTGTTTTCTAATATGGAAGATCTTGTCTAGTTAAGTTAGTGATTAATTTTGTCCAATTGTCTAATATGATTAATCACATAGTTTGTTAAATGGGTTGATCATAATGCAACTTAACAAACATATTCATACCTTTTGTTGAAGCATGAGTAGACTCGAGAGGTCGAGAGGTGTTGATGAATGTATGCATTGATGAGTTGTGATAACGCATAACTTGCACATTTTACGTTATGTATTACAAGTTACTTGTTTGTCATTATTAAAACCAAAGGACTTGTGTAGTTTAAATATCCTAATATTTGCACTAACAAAAAGGTAAATAGGTTAACGAAGAATGTAAAATATGTCAAGCCCTCAAGTTTAAAAATAAAAAGCTTAAGGAAGAAGTTTCCAAGCTTAATTAATTTAATAATAGTAGTCAGACACTTAAGAAAATAATAAGTTTTCAAAATCCATCCGGAGATAAATCCGGTTTTGGATTTTACCAAAGGATCAACAAGTGAGTCTAAACAAGTAAATTTTAGAAAGTCAAATGAAATTGAACCTAAAGAAAAATTGGTAGAATCAAACTCAAGCCCAAGACCAAAATTTATACTTATAAACAATACTAAAATTCCCATTGCAAGTGACATTGAAGTAAAACGTTTTTATAAATCTTCTTTACAACCCGGAGTCGGATTTACTAAACCTAAAATGAGATCTAAAACTCCTCCTCTAAAAAAACTAATAACCCTCAACCTCGGTCTAAAACACCACAACCTAGGAGAGATCAAAGTAGACAAAATTACCCTAATAATAATCATTCAATGTGGAATTATTCACAACAACCAAACTTCTCTCCGTGGGGATATCCGAATCAAGTGCAACCTATGCAAAACATGTTAGAAACTAACAATTTTGGACCCATGAGACATTGGGGACCAAGTGGTTGAGTCATTACAACATTTAAGTTGAGTTGTTCATAAACACTGTTTGGAATCCGATGAGTGTATACAATTTTAAAACTTTATGACGGGATTACCAAAAGATTTCTCTTTCAAAGCTTGCTCACTTGAAGATGTTGAAGAAAACACATTGTAGGCAAATGTACGCTTTCTTTCTCAATTACTTAGAATATAGATTATGTGCAAAGTGTTAAATGACTATGTGATATTATGCTACAAATAATAATTGCTAAACAAAAACTTATAGTTAATAGAGTAAAGTTAAGCTTGAGGAAATAGTGTAGTCACTAGAAATGCCATTTGTTAGTTTTCTAGAATTAAGAGAAATTGTTCATTATGAAATTTTCTCTCACATAGTTGAATTAGAATTCTCTACGTACCACTATAAAATGGAAATCTTCTATGTCCACTTGTAGCAAACTCACGTAGATGAAAAAAAGTGAGTTAGTGGGTAATAATTAACATAGAAGTAGGATTAGTTTCACATCTTACTCCACAAAGGCATGACATCTAAACACTATGGATGAAACAAACTCCCTTTAACTACGACGTCTGCCTCGACTACACGTCTACAATCAACTACGTCTATCGAAACCGTCTTATCGAGCTTTGACTCCATTCTATTATTTATCGTCACGCATTAATCATCTCTCTCGCCTCACAAACACTCTAAATCGTGACATTTAATTATTTCATCCGAAGTAATTAATCTATTCAATCAACAAGAAATTTATTGAAAACGTCACTAAATCCTCGTTAAATCCTCTCTCGACTTAACAACTTGATTATCTCATCCGAAATAATCAAAGCATTTTTATTTAGCGAAAGGCTAATTAAAATGTCTAACAAATTTCGTCAATCATCTTTAAACATCTTCTCGGTCTAAAATTCTTGACAAACCTAAATATTTCATCGGAAATTATTTAAGTTCATTTAATTAAACGAAAAGTTAATTAAATGTGTCAAGTATTTTCTTCTTCTCGATGTCATTTTTCGACAACTAGATTATCTAAAATAATATCACTAGTAACTCCCGACGTATTTTGATAATTGTATATTAACAAAACTAGTCAAAATCGAAAAACCAAGAAAAACTTTGTAGTCAGATAGGCGGCCTCCTTATAACTAAGGGGACCGACTATGTATAAAGGGGCGATCCCTTTATCTTTAAGGGGGCCGGCCTCTGTAATTCGCCAAACACCCTTCCTTTCTGCAAAATTGATTACCAAACACTCCATTTTTGTTCTTCCTCTCTCCCTACTGCTACTGTGACGAAAAATCACACCCCAAACCATCAAAATTCAAACCTCCAAACACCTAATCGATCAAAATTCGCAAGGGGAAAACACCAACAACTTGATTTAACAACGCCTATTGTAAGTTTTTCCATACTTTTCTTATTTGATTTCATCCAATTTTGTTCTTAATCAAAATTGGGTATTTTTCACAATCTTTGTGTCTTTTATCTTTTTTTTGTGAATTGGTCTAGGAAATTCATAATTATAATGATTCCCGTAGTAATAGGAATTCGAAATATTCAATAGGATTGAATCATTAATTTTTTTGGTTCTAATATACATACATTTTCGAAAATTTTTATACTAGAAAATTTCAAACAAGAACTCGTACATTGTTGAATCATGCCAAAAACATGCTAAAAATAATCATATATTGATTATCAAAGCATACATGACTCAATATATATTTTTCAAATCAATGAGTGAAATTTTATAAAAATAAAGGGGTGTTTGGTATGTATCCTCTGATCATAGTCTAGAGTCGAAATGACCATCACTACACTTTTGTCACGTGTATAGACACATAACGAACTTGTATTAGTCATCAAGATATATGATTCATATATATATTAATGTATCAAATAAAATTCCTAAAATAAAGGGGCGTTTGGTTTAACATTTCAAATTATAAGTCTTGAGTCAAAATAAAATTTATTTCATTTTTGTTAAGTCACAAGAAATGAACTCACTTTAGTCGGAAAAATATACAACTTAATGTATATCTTTCGACGCACTTAGTCAAGTCGTATGTTAATAAAAGAGCGTTTGGATTATCTCCTAGAATGTTAGTCTAAGATCGAAATAATCCCTACTCTACTCATTCAACATCGAAACACTTGACGAGATTATACTAGGTGTCGAAATATATATTTTCGATACTCTAGATTGAGTCAAAAATAAATTAAGAAACGTTTGGATTACTTTTTAGGTTTTTATTTTTAGAGTCGAAGTAATTTTTGTTCCACATATGTTGTTTTTAAAACATCAATTTTTTATATATCTCTATTATAGTAACATTTTTATTTTGTTGTTGTCTTGTTTAGGTGATAAACATGCCCCGAGCAATAGTTGGTGATACTTTCCTTACCCGCTCTTACATTCCCATACACCCGGTATGTCTCCCACTATCGCAAACTTCTACAAACCTATCAAAGATCGATGCATTCAAGAGGGTAGAGTTGTTGATCAACTTTACTACACATCTAATCATATCGATAGTTGCTTTTCCAACATACGTCTCAATTGTCTCTACAAAATCAATGAGCCAATTATTCCTCATTTTATCCTAGACTTTTATAGTCAAGTCACTCTTCAAAGAGATGTGATGCGTATTTTATTTTAAAATATATTTTTACCAAGTTTTAAATTTATAAAACTCGATCTACCTGACAACGCAATAACGGGCAGAGAACCCGATCGTGGGTAGTACAGAATGATAAATCCAAGGTCGTCCCAAGAGCTAAGTTGTAATTAGTTTTAATTTGAAATATCACGTTTATAAAATGGTTTTTGAATTGAATTGAAAGGAATTGAAAATAACAATAAAATTAAATACAAAAATTAAAAGATTTAGAGATATCAAGAGAGAAAACATACTAACCTAGTTACTTCATTACTATTGTTATGAAAACATTTTCTTGTGCAATGTTAAACTATGGTTTCATTAGTGGTTTCTAAGGTCGATAGACTTGAATATGCATATATAGTCTATCCTATACTTCATGTGATTCCCAATCAGTCCCAAATCATCTGGGAGGTAGGTTATCCAGGTTGCAGTGATTAATCTCAACTATTCCCAAAATATATCTAATAACCTATAAAGATTATTAACCCTTTCTGAAAGAGTTCATGTGCTTTTTAAGTATATTAAGTGATAAGTGTGATGACCGGTTAGTTTCTACACTAGGTAAGGAGTTAGTGATCCTCCCTAGTACCCATTGGATCCCATATTGACTAGATAATCTAATAATAGAGCAAGCTAGGTCCAAACCACCCGTACAATCAAAATCCAGGGTTACACGATAGTAAAGGAATATCTAACAAAACCATAATTTAACAGGAAACAATCATAACAATAGTAATTACATAACTAGGCCAACACTTTAAGTGCTTAGCCACTCATGGTAACGGAAACACAAACAAGAAAATAGAAAGAATCAACTAGATTGAAAACTCACTAATTCTTACAAATAAATTCGCATTTGAACGATTAAATACAAAAATATAATTAAAGATGTGATCTCCCTTGGACTCTAGTGGAATTCCTTTTGAAGGATGAAGCCTTGTCACCTCTCCAATTGGCTGTGAAGGAAGTGATGTCGGAATAGCTTGAATGAGGCCTCTATTTATAGGTATCGAACCTGTTACGGCGTAACTTATAAATGTGTTACACCGTAACCATTATACACGGCATTCTATATTTAAACAATTTGTTATAGGGTAACCATATATGGTGTTACACAGTAACCTTTAAATAATATCCATAAGTACGTGATCTTCATTCCATATTTATGGATCTTTATGGTTACGGCGTAACTGGATATTTTGTTACGCCCTAACTCTAACTTTGACAAGATTTCCTTCTAAATATATGGTTACGGCGTAACTAGATATGGTGTTACACCGTAACGTCGTCCTTGATCTTCGTACTTGCTTAATATATGTTATGGTGTAACCATTTTTGGTGTTACGTCGTCCTTGATCTTCAGAATTTACACTTTAAGTTCTTTTTCCCTTGTTTCTTGTCACTTTCCTGCATTTCCCTTGAAAACTACAAAATAATAGAAAATATCTTATTTTTGAGTGTTAGTGAAACATTTGCAGGTAATATAGGGGGTATTTTGCCACCAAAAGTATTAAATATTTGATGTTATCAAATATCCCCCTACTTAACTTCTGCTTGCCCTCAAGTAGAACCCGTTAGAATCATTTTGTAAAAAGATTTCTCGAGAATAACTTCAAGAAATGAATTTATAAAACTCTTATGCTAGAAAACATCAAAGCCGAACACCTCACGAAAAGGAGATAAAAAGTCACTCAGCTCTCCACTAGTCTAAGTGTTTCATTTTCGGGGTGATTGCTCAGTTGCACAGTCATAACATGTATTCTATCATAAGTTTGGAAAGTGCACAAATCTGCACCAGTTAGAATTAGGGTCTAAATAATTCTCAAAGGCAAACATGGTAATATGATTTTAAAGGGTGATAAAGGGGTTAGGATATACATGGGATACACATTTAATGGTTGTTAATATAAAAACACAAAATAAATAGTCTAAAATAATCTAAGGTTGTCATAACTAGCTACTGTCCATCCATGGGTCCAAGAGTTTAAGTCCGAAAATCTGATCTTCAATAATTGGCTACTAGCTCCATTCTTCATAATTACTACGTACTATGGTGCAATAATGGGCTACTAGCACCATTTTTTATTTTTATTTTGCACCATCTTTACATTTTTTAGCACATGGGTGGCATTTTGTTTCACCCTCTTCTCTTTACTTTCTTCATGATAAATATGCAAATATTACAGTAGTTTATATCTTTAATTATTGCCCCTGCAACATCTGATATTATATGCGCATCCCCACACTTGAGATAACAATGTCAAAAGTGGTGATATAAGGGGGGGGGGTCTTTATAGATCATAACTGATTGGTCTTACATGAAAGCATATAATTCTCGTTCCCATTCCCCCCGAACCATGGACTTAAATAGCCAGAGATTTCAACACAAAGAAAATTAAGACTACAAGGTAGGCTAAAGTGAAATGGTGTAACGAAACATTTAGAGTATGGTGAAAACATAGATTGGTTTAACAAGGGTGATCTAGGGGTATATTGCACTAATAATGAGTGCAACAAAAGGGTTTATTACAGGAGGTCGACAAGTCAGTGTAACAAGTTAATAAACACACACATATAGGCTATTTGGGTGATTTTCTAAGTGTTGCCTTTTTGAACTATCTATTCCTGCTAATCAATTAGGTTTCGAAATGATGTACAAGCCAAGTTCTAAAGTCTACAATACTACCGGCACACTCAATATTTTGGTGGATTTTTGAGTAATATGATGGAAACATAATATTAGGTATAAATCTCACCAAGTAATAATAAAGGATAATGTGCATTCGGCAAAGATTAATTCTAGTTATTTAAGAAAAAATTGTCAAAAATTTTAAAATTGGCATAATTTTCAAAGAAAACTATAAAACCGAAGGCAAAACATACGTCAAGTATTAATTCTACTCCCATCCCCCCACTTGATTTGTACAATGTCCCTATTGTACATTAAGGAAATGAAATAAAAAGGAAAGAGTAGAATTAAAACAAGAAACTCCCTGAGCATTTCTTTGAAATTTGAAATTTGGTGGAAATCTTTATATTATTTCTATCTTCCCGCAAGCTCTTTATCCCCTGTGATCACAAAAACAAACCAAAGCATAAAATTGTTCTACAAGAATTATGAAGTGTACGTGAAATACAATCCTAACTCACTTTCGTAGGAATTACGGTTGCATTTAGCATATGCAACAAGCCTTTTAAACCACTTGGTGGCCCAAGTGGACGAGAATAGTCTCGTGAGGGTTTCCACGGAACATACCCACAAAGTCCATTTACGTATACAAGGTTTAGACATGTTTAAAACTTAAATTTTTATGATTTCAGAAGGAGGTTATGAGGCGTAACCGTAGAATGGGTTTACGTCGAAATCAAGTGATGTAATTTTTAGTTTTAGAGAGTGTTACGACGTCAACCCGTAAATTGTTTATTCATTCGTAACTTAAGTGGATACGGCGTAAACCAAAAGTTGTACAGACAGCACGTAACTAGCTGGCAATTTCCAGCAAAGTTACCACATGATTTTGAGTCGAGTTGGTCTCGATAATTGCCTCCTAGCTTCTGAATTCTGCAAAACAAAGTAAGAAACATGAAAACCAACTAATGCAAAAAGTAAATTTCATTAAATAAAGGACGGGTTGTCTCCCGACAAGCACTTTTGTTTATTAATGAGTCTTTAAGTTAGACTCATGCCCCTTCTAGTATTTTGTCTACTTCCTTTCGGGTCATTTCCTTAAATTTAGATCCGTTCTTCCTTCCAAGAGGTAAAATATTATCTAAGTCTTTGTAACTAAAATGAAACTATTATCCACCTGTCAAAATGAGTATTTCTTAACATCAAAAGTTTCTACTTGTACTTCTGGTGGATGATAGTCTTTGTCCTCTATTCCTATTTCCTCACACTCTTCATTTTTGAACTCATAATTGTGCCACTTATTATTTTTATTATGCACTTGGTTACAATATTCCCATATGTTATCTAGAATGTGTCCCTTCTTCCTTATTCCAAGTTCGTACTCATCAGCTAGTTTATCGATTTCTAAATTGAATTCCCACTTGTAATCATCAAAGCTCCTATGAGTTGGATCATTCACAAAAGCCGAGTTATATTGGAAACAATCAATTAACCATAATTTTAATTATACTTTCTTCACAGGTTCACTAATGTCAGTATGTCTGACCTTAATCAATGTCCATTCCCTAAAGGTATAATCTTTAGGTCTCGGTTTGTTTGATTCTTGAGAAGAGGATTCGGATGAGGGACTAATATCACACCATTCGGCATATCGATTATCCTAGACTAAGGCATTGGTTTGACTTTTTCCATATTTTGCTAAAAGGAAATTAGGAAAGGATGGTACTTTTCCTTTTATATTTCTTCTCTCATTATTATAATTGCAGTACCAAAACCTTAAATTCCCAGTTTTAGATACCCCATAGATTTCTACCCCACCATCACACATTTTTTGTCAGGGTCATAAGATGGCCATATTTTGGTTTATTGCTTGATATTCTGTTTTATAGGGTTACAGAAGTGTGCTCTAGGAACATTCTCATCTAAATTAATTTACTGTTTCTTAGACTCCCGATCACCTAAGTTAGGAGACCTATTGTCCCAGTTACCTGACTCTTCGTAGTCAATTTGATTATTACTATGGCTAGGGAATTAGGGTCTAACCATGAAATTTTTTTCACTAGGATTCGTATAATTATGGTCTTTTCTCATTGTATCAAAGCTTATTCTATCTTCATTAATTCCCAATTATATTTTTCCAGCGAAGACATCTATTTTTGCATGAATGGTAGCCAAAAAGGGTCTTCCTAGAATTGTAGTTTCAGAAGGGGTGTTGTCAAAGATTACGAAATCGGAAGGGAATAAGAATTTATCAATCTTAACCAGAACATTTTCAACTATTCCCAAGGGTGCCTTTTTAGACATATCTGCCATTTCACAGAGCATATTTATCTTCTTAAGATTTGTAAGATGCAAGTGTTTAAATATACTCATAGGCATTACATTAATACTAGCACCTAGGTCAGCCATGATGTAAAAATTAAATTTACCGATCGTGCAGGGGAGTGTGAAGCTTCTTGGAGTTAACTCTTTAGGTGGCAGTTGGTGCTGTAAAATTTCAGGAGTATTACTTTCAGGTCCCGATATGAAGGACACTCCATGGAGTTTGTTGAGCCTAGATGTTTCCTGATCAGAAGTAACTGTTTTAATTTGTTCTGAGGATGAATTAAGGATTTTATTAGAATGAATTTCCTTAGTCAATTGTTCGATCTGGGTTTCTAAATTTTTTAGCGAGGCATTTTGGTTTCTAGTATTAATCTCAGCATTCTCTTGAAGCTTCTTAATCCACCCCTTCATTTTAGTACTTCTTCGTGTAGATTCCTCTTGATGCTTAGCTAATAGGTCTTCTAAGCTTTGCCTCTTTTCACCATATGGTGAACGGTTATCAATCTTAGTATAGTATCCTGGTGGTCCTACATGAAACTTTCCTCCATTGTTCCCGTTAAAGGGCGCTGTTCGTCCGAATTCTCTACATCTGACCTCTTCAACTTGTTTAACTTCCTCATTGAGGGTAAAATCCTTATCGAGGCGAGGTCCTTTACAAATTTGGAATCCAACCTAGATTGCATGAACACATTCCTTTAGCTTATTCATGTCTCATCCCAGGTTGTCCAACTTATTTACCAAAGCGGCTAGTCCATCATTGCTACTACTACTTTCAATCTTTTTGCTCGTCGTTCTGTCGTGCCATTTTTGAGAATGATCAGCCATGGTCTAAATTGCTGTGAGAGCTTGGTTCGGTCTCATCCTGGGGATAGGTCCATGTGAATCAAGCAATTGATGGTTCATAGTGCTCAAACCCTTATCAAAAATGTTTACCTTTGGATGATTATTGATGTCGTGGGTAGGGCACTTGTATAACAGGTTATTATATCGCTCCCAAGCTTGATATAATGATTCGTCTCCTTCTTGCTTAAAGTTGTGAATATCTCAAGCTGTTTTGTTGTCATGGAAGGTGGGCAATACCCTTGGATAAAGGCCTTTTTGAAGAGATCCCAGGTATTGATAGTTCCTGGGGCGAGTCTGTCCACCTACATTTTTGTAGATCCGGTAAGAGTAAAGGGAAAAACTCGGAGTATGACTGCGTCTTTATAGACTCTGAGAATATTGAATAAGCCAACGTTTCTAAGGACCTGATCAATGTGATCGTGAGCATCCTCGTCTTTGTTCCCGGAGAAAGTGTCTTCCCTAAATTCGCGCATGAATTGACTCTTGATTTCGAAATTGACATTGCCTCTTTCTGAAATTGACATTGCCATCCACGTTTCGGGTTTCTAAAACCAACGCTGGTGCCTGGTTTTCTCGTGACAATGCTAAGTATTGTTCCATGGTGAGAGTATCGACGTCTACTCCTGCCATAGTTCCTGCAGATATAGAATTTAGGGAAAAAAGAGAAATAACAAAATAATCAAATTAATTCTAATTTTTAGCTCCCAGATAGCGGCGCTAAAAACTTGATGCGTATTTTATTTTAATATATATTTTTAATAAGTTTTAAATTTATAAAACTCGATCTACCTGACAACGCACTAATGGGCAGAGAACCCGATCGTGGGTAGTACATAATGGTTAATCCGAGGTCGTCCCAAGAGCTAAGTTGTAATTAGTTTTAATTTGAAATGTCACGTTTATAAAATGGTTTTTGAATTGAATTGAAAATAACAATAAAATTAAATACTAAAAATAAAAGATTTGGTGATATCAAGAGAGAAAACATGCTAACCTAGTTACTTCATTACTATTATTATGAAAACATTTTTATGTGCAATGTTAAACTATGGTTTCATTTGTGGTTTCTAAGGTCGATAGACTTGAATATGCATATACAATCTATCCTATACTTCCTGCGATTCCAAATTAGTCCCAAATCATCTAGGACGTAGGTTATCCAGGTTGCAGTGATTAATCCCAACTATTCCCAAAACATATCTAATGACCTACAAAGATTATTAACCCTATCTGAAAGAGTTCCTGTGCTTTTTAAGTATATTAAGTGATAAGTGCGGTGACCGGTTAGTTCCTACACTAGATATAGAGTTAGTGATCCTCCCTAGTACCGAAGGATCTCATATTGACTAGATAATCTAATAATGGGGCAAGATAGGTCCAAACCACCCGTACTACCAAAACCCAGGGTTACACGATAGTCAAGGAATATCTAACGAAACAATAATTTAACAGGAAACAATCATAACAACAGTAATTACATAACTAGGCTAGCACTTTAAGTGCTTAGCCGCTCATGGTAACAGAAACACAATAAGAAATATAAGAAATCATATATTGAAAACTCATTATTCTTACAGTATTCGTATTTGAATGATTAAATATAAAAAGTAAGTAAAGTGTGATCTCCCTTGGACTCTAGGTGGAATTCTTCAAAGGTTGGAAGCCTTTGTCTCCTCTCTAATTGGATGTGGAGGAAGTGATGTCAGAATAGCTTGAATGAGGCCTCTATTTATAGGTATCGAACCTGTTACGACATAACTTATAAATTTGTTATGCCGTAACCATCATACACGGCATTCCATATTTAAACAATTTGTTACCGCGTAACCAGATATGGTGTTACGCCGTAACCTTCAAATAATGTCCATAAGTACGTGATCTTTATTCCATATTTGTGGATCTTCATGTTTAAGGCGTAACTGGATATGGTGTTACGCCGTAACTCTAACTTGACAAGATTTCCTTCCAAATATATGGTTACGGCGTAACTAGATATGGTGTTACGCCGTAACATCGTCCTTGATCTTCGTACTTGCTTAATATATGTTACGGTGTAACCATTTTGGTGTTACGCCATAACATTCTTATGAATCTTGTCACTTTCCTGCATTTCTCCTGAAACCTACAAAAGAATAG
The DNA here is from genome assembly GCA_026074375.1 of Tanacetum coccineum. Classification (NCBI taxonomy): domain Eukaryota; kingdom Viridiplantae; phylum Streptophyta; class Magnoliopsida; order Asterales; family Asteraceae; genus Tanacetum; species Tanacetum coccineum. The sequence continues at coordinate 2,838 of BQNB010026521.1, read as the reverse complement.
AAAATATCTTGTTTTTGAGTGTTAGTGAAACATTTGCAGGTAATATATGGGGTATTTTGCCACCAAAAAATATTAAATATTTGATGTTATCAAGATAACTCCGGTTTCATTCTAATTTCCTTCATGATTCAAAACGAATTCATCACTCTGTCACTCGCACAATTTGGTTAAATTCTCAGAATTCCATACAATGGTCAAGCTGTCTTCACAAATGATTGGGATCTCTCATCTCTTGCATTCTTCCAAGAGACCGAGGGACCATATCATACTGACCTTCCTACTCCCGAAGAAATTCATCAATTTCTTCAATTTCAACGTGTTGAGTCTAACCGTACCATCAAAAGTAAAACCGTTACTCTTTCACCAAAATTAAGTTCTAACCAAAGAACTTAGACAAGACTTGAAGCGATGGGAAGAACTCATTCGTGAGAATGTGTTTAGACTAGGAGGCCACCGTGACTATCTCCCAGCTTACCTCGCTCATATATTATATTGTATTCTAGCTGAGCAACAATATAATCTTGCCTATTTCTTAGTCAAAAGAATTAAAAGTGCTAGGGCTACTCCAAAAGCTCATCTTGCTTATGGCATGTTCTTGACACATCTTTTCGATATGTCATGGAACACTACCCTCACCTTGAAAATGGCATTTATAATGTTGTTGATCAAGTCATGCGTCCTCTAGCTCTTAGGAAAACTCGCAAACCTCGAAGCGACCGTGGCATTCACAAAGCCCGTCATTCCGTCTCTTCTTCATCCACTCATCACTATGGATCATCATCTCATTAAGAATATGATGATGACAATGAGGGGATTTCTCGAGCTAGCACTCCATCTCCTACCACCTATATTAACTCCCTCTCACCACTCAATTATGAAAAATATGACATTCCCATTTCTTTTGAACAAGATGATGATCTTCTCTTCGAGCGACAAACCACTTTGCTCAATCAAACACAAAAGATGCATGAGGAAGTTAGAGGAGGCTTCAAGACGTTCGGAAAAGCATTAAAGAGTCTTTAGCAAAAAGAAGAAATGATGATGGTTGACTAATGTGTTTAGTTTGTTTAAGATTTGGTTATGTGGACTTAGTTCTAATTTTAATGTTTTTCTCAATTTATTGGGATGATAACCTCGACGTAGTCGTAAAGAACTTGAACGTGTTTAGCTTGCTTATGACCTTTAACTATTATGGATTATTAGTTAAGACTATCAGAATTTAATCATGCATTTCCATTTTACATGAATCATTTACTTGTTAATATGCAAAAAATGCTTTTTCGTGCATATATATGTTCACATGGGACAAACTGTAAATTGATCACATTTCTTTTAAAATTTTAGCAAAAATAAAATTTTTGGTCGTCTAAAAAGTATCAGATGGGCGCCCCCCCCTAGCTCATAAGTGCGGCCCCCTTATCAATAAGGGGTCCGACACCATAATTAAGGGGGCCGGTCACATAAATCACGGGTTTTACTGTTTCTTTCTGCTTTTTGACTCTCTTTTACCTAGCCTTGGCTATCCTTACCTAGAAAACTCGAACATACTTTGGAAAACCCTAAACTAATTCAAATTCATTCCATTGCGAAACAACTCTCTTCTTATAAATTTCCTCTAAATGCTTACCACCATTTCATCATCATCTTCATCCATTATCAACCACCATAAACCTCTATAGAATCCACTAGAGCTTCCATTTCCAAAGCTTCCAAAAGACCAAAAATCAACATCATTCCACCAAAACAATTTTTTGTAGATTTAACTCAAGATGACACTAAAACCCATCCCCTAAACATCAACTTTCATCACCTAGTGCTCCAAATGCACCTTCAAAAACACCATCAACTAAAGATACTTCTTCTTCCTCCATTGATATAACACCCCCTATTTTAACAAATATAGCAGCGGAAGCTAATCTGGGGTATTATTTCATAGTACAACAGTCATAATCATAGAAAACGACTCATAAAGAGACGTTTTTGGAAAATTTAGTTATCATTCATTTATTAATCAGAGTTTTTACAAAAATAGAGAGGTCCCAACATCTAGAAACATAAAGTTTGAATGATAACTGTTTAGCCATCTTCAAGTCCGTGCCACTCCGTGCCATGTGATGCTCAATTACCTGAGAAAAACATGCTAAAAAGATCAACACAATGGTTGAGTGAAATTCATAGGTTTATGGTAAACAGTTTGAATACAGGTTTAATAGTGGGTTATGTTATTATACACCCATAAGTGTAATAATTGCAATGAGTACAATTATTATAGAAAACAGTACTATTGCCCTAAGCTCATGACACCAAGACCTTAAGATAATCAATTATCACAAGAAGTTGCCCCAACAGGTGCCTTTGTCAAACACCCGCATAGTGATTCAAATGAAGTGCGTTTGGTTACCAGAAAGTATAGGTACACCAACGGGGGAGTTCAGTCCCAAATAGATCTATTTACAACATTCGTGCTTACTCCAAAAAGTAATTAACGGTTCATGATAGTGGGGTCTTAAAGGCAAAAGTAAGAACTTAGGCAATAATATATCAGGATAGCATACAGTTGAAAAAACACTTGCATTCATGGTTTATAGCATGTATCCCCCTCACGGGTTTATGAAACATTTCAAAGATTTAAAATGCGAGGCTATGAACTCACCTTAACAGGGAAATCTGATTGATGGCAAAAGTATATCAAGTGAAAGTAATGGCCTCGTCACGCAACCTGGGGTAATATTTCAAGTCTTAGTGTGATGGTTTATGTTTCAAAACCTCATAAAGTTTAATGTATTACTTTGATTTATTGATTTATGGAAATATTGTATCACTATTTGGGCTATCATA
>BQNB010026520.1:0-56310 GCA_026074375.1 Tanacetum coccineum | reverse complement strand
CTAAATATATATATAGATATTTTATTTTACAAAATATCTAATCTTTTCATTAATCTAAATTTCTTTTTCTTATTCTCTCTCTTCTCTCTCTACATTTCGCCTCTCTCTCTATCTCTTTTCTTGTTTTCGTGTTCGGGTTATGAAGTGGAAGTGTTAAACGGGTTCCTACATAATCTCTCTGTTATGCATAAGTCATTGGCTTATTTCTCTTATCTTGGAACCTTTGAGCAGCAAACTTTCTTCTCCTTTCAGCAATAAGGGCTACCATCCTCGCTGCAAAGTTGTCCTCATTTACATCAGGACCCAATAAATCAGCAGAAAGTCCTTGGTTAGCATGGACCTGACTCATTATCTCATTCCAATCAGCATCCGTGTAATATTTGCTCTTCTCTTTCTCTTGCCTGCTCAGCTTGTTCTTCCTCATTTAGTCTCTCTGCAGCTTCGGCTCCCAACCTGTCCTCCTCCCTCTGTCTGAATGATCTTTCTCTCACTGGAGGTTCTTCCTCCACCATAGGGGACTTTCCCTTGTTAGAAGGAGCATCAGTAGGACCAGTAGTGACATCAGGAGGAATAGCTGATCCACCAGCAAAAGCATCAGAGGGAGTGGATGAACTAGGAGGAATATCATCCTCATTGGAACCACCAGTAGGAACAGCTGAATCAGCAGCAGCAGTAGCAGCTGCCTTGGCCAGCTTAATGAGAGGATCAACATCCTGCTCTTCCTCTTCTTCTATGTCAGATTCTGTCATAACAAACTTCCTCTTTCTCCCTTTTAGTTTATCCTCCAACTCCTTAACCTTCTTTACCAATTTTCCAACAACCTCCTTAAACACCAGCTTGTGAGCTTTTAGATCAGATACTTGAGTATCTATTTTTTGCACAAGGGAATTCACTAGAGAACACAAAGCTGTTAGTTTATCAGGGTCCTCAGCACCTCCTGAGGTGTTACCTACAGGTAGAGCTTCAGTGGACCTTGGAGGTGAGATATCAAAGGAACCTCCAAATACATCATCTTCTACATTTGTGGAAGTGAATTGTGTAGGTTCAGATGCATGAGGTCTGGAAGAAGATGCAGGGTTAGGATCTGAAAAAGGACCCTGCTCATTCTCTTGAGCACTAGCAGGAATGGTGGTTGGTCTAGGTGGTGATGATGCCTGATCATGGGAGTGTGCAGGTTCAGTCAAAGTCTCAGGGACTGTATGTGGAATAGTTGGTTCAGCCTCTCCTGAACTTTTACCCGCTATAGCAGGTTGAGCAGGAGGAAGCATTGTTGCCAAGAGTGGCATAGTGTCCCCATGAAAATTGAGCCTCATGTTTGCAAACATCTTACTGGTTAGCTTAAAAGCATGATACTGTTTTGAATTTCTAGTTTCAATGTTTAATATCATTTGTAGAAATCTAGGAAACATTAAAAAAAATTAGGATTGGTAATGTTGTTAACCATTCCTTTAAAAATGTAGCTTGACCAGTTAAACTTCCTTCCCTTGGACCCAAATCCTCCCCTTAACCATGGCAGCTAGGGATTAAGCATCCCAATATGAACAACTAGATGATTAAACCTAGGTCCATCAAATGCCTTGGTTAACAAATCAGCCACATTTTCATCTGTGTGGATCTTAAGCACCTGAATAAGATTTTTCTCATTTGCATCTCTAATAAAATGGTGCCTAATTTCAATGTGCTTTGTTCTTTGGTGAAATACTGGGTTTTTAACAATACATATGGTACTTTGATTATCAATAAAGATCTTAGTGTTCATAAAATTGAACCCATAATCAAGCATTTGATTTTGTATCCAAAGTACCTGACCACAACAGTTGGACCGACATGCTCATACTTTTCTTGATATGTTATCTTGAACAGCTTTAATTATACATCTTTCTTGAGGTTCTTTAACTATAACATTTCGTCACTTAGAGAAAGACGTTCGGTATCAGAGTGACAAAAACTTCTTTGAACTTCTTTGACTTTAATACTTCATCACTTCAAGAAAGACGTATGGTATCAGAGTAGCGGAAGTCTTGAAACATGTACTTGAGCTTTCATGATGTCTTTATGTTTGTCAGTCGGGTATCAGCATGTGGCTATGAATCTTGTGAGTCGGCTGGAATCAGGTACCTTCACCTCCATCTTTAAGTATCTTGCATTAAAACAGTTAGCAATAAAGCCAGGGGGCGAATATGGCTTTATCATTTGCCCGTGTTTGGTTGGAGTAACCTTCAAATCCGTAAGGATCGACATGTGATCAGGTAGATTCAATTTTAAGAAGAATCTCCTTGACAGGATTTCCAGCTAAAGTATAGAATCTTTCTAACACATTTGTATTAGATTCATCAAACTCAGCATGTTTTCATTACCGGAATGTCTCAAAGCAGACAGCACGATAAGAGTGAACCAGTAAGTTACTGTCTCACCGATTGAAATAGAAAAATTGATTTGAAAATCAATCGACGTGTTACTTGCTAAAGTGGTTTTGTGACACATTGAGAGTGTTAATCATTTCAAAAATTCATCATCAATCGTCAATTCATAACCTGGAACAAGTTTGATTCTTATAGAATTGCACAATCATTTCTTTCTAGTTGTCCCAAGTTTGATTCGTATAGAATCACACAAGTCACCTACCATGAGCTTGTTTGATGTTGGCTCAAGCAGGATTTCCATCTTCATTGTGAATACTTAAGTATCACTCGGATGTTCTAGCAAAATCACAAGGATAATGCGTAGGACCCTTTATATATTTCTCGTTATTCACATTGTGTGAGATAGCAAGTATAATTTTTAACAAGTGTCCTAATGAGATTTATGGATGATCTCTTTTGGCTCTATACGACTGCCACCTTTTCAATATCAACTAACTCGGAGTGAGAAAGTCGATAGAAATGCATGTAATCTCCGTAAGAATGAAACAAGAGTCTGTTGAGAGACCTTGAGTAGCTAGGGAGGGTTGTGCATAGCGTCACTGGGTCCATGACTATCTTCAATGTCAGACAACAACTTAGTGTTTCTGACAGTTTATGTATTGACCCGGTTTCTGCCTAAGTGTATGGAGGGATTCTTTCTTTTCACCCTTTATCTTTACCTTTATTTTTCATTCTTCAGCCCCTTTAATGCTTACCGAGAATTCATAACTAACACCTTGTTGGGTTTGTTCCAGTGTTAGCTCTATCTCAGTCGGCATTATTCCTGATTCTTACTTTTTCTCCTTTTGTATCATACCTAAGGACTTCTACACTATCTAGTGGATATCCCTGGGTAGATCCCTCTGGTTCTGGCTGGATCATGGGATTTGAATACCTATGCTAACTGCCTTATAACTCCATAAATTTAAGTACATGGTCGGTCTTTTAGGTATTTCATCACAATCCTTCCAAAATCATTGAAAAGTTCAATCAAAGTGTTTGATATAAATATCAAAAGATTTACACTTTGAGAGTTTTTCATCATCACTAAAAGCTCCCCCTTAACATGTGCATCGTAATCGTAGTACATGCTAAGTGTGGAGTGCATTGAGTCCATTTTATATGATCACATTTCAGTATAAATTAGATGCAGTTTAATCACATTTTCTCCCCTTAACCAAAATGTTAATCCCTTGATATTTTAGGTATCAATTGATTAAACGTTTAAGGACAAAATGTTACATAATCACTATTAGGAACATTTTAATGCTCCCCTCACTTTTTTAGAGGGTATATAAGACAATGCTGAGTACAATAATTTGAAATTTTTTGAATTTACAAAGAAATTCTTGAAAATTTTGTACTCGAGCACTCCTTATTATCACCATAAGTCTACACAACATATATATAAATTCACAAGATTAATATGTACGAGGTTTAACCATATGATAGAATCATATGGTTCTTTGTAGCAGCCGTAGGTCTTCCCCGTAGTCTCTCTTAAGAAGTTGTCTTAGCTTCCCCCTAAATCAGCAATCCTTCCTTGAGTAGATTCAAAACTTTCTTGCAAACCGCATTAAGCAGTCTTAATGTATAAAGCCTAGATATCCGAAGCACACAATTAACCCCTTTCAAGAATTTGATATCGCAACACAAAAGTCAATTAAGTCCCGGATGAGCACATTTCTCTCTTCAGGATAGTGATGATATAAATTGAAACACCAAAGTCAACTAAGTCTCGGATGTCACAATTATTCCATCTAAATAGTCGAAATGATAACTTCAAGTAACTAAGTCTTAGAAGCTATACATTCTTCTAGAGGATACTGACATCTAAACGGAATCATCATACCTATGTGTACCTCTTCTATCCAATATATCTACTTTTAAGAATCAGCTTAGGGATTGACCGGTCAGGAAAAACATTAATTGAATCAGACAGAACTCTTCTCACGTTTTAAATAATTATCCTCCCAACACTTCCTCCTAGAGGCTCAAATGATGCATACTGACTAATGATGAGATGTCTCTTCCACAATGTGATTGAAATAGTGCACCTGAAAGATTCAAAAAGGCCTAAAATCAAAAGAAGCTAACCTCAAAAGACAAAAGAAGCTAACCTCAAAAGAAGGCCAAGGACACTATCAAGTATACATCTACTCCTTCCCCCTTGCTGGTTTCGATACCTCGGAATCAGCAAAACCTTGTACGCACATATACGTGAGATCATGTTTGAAGAATTAATAAGTTTAAATATATTCATTGAGAATCAACTTCAAGGCTTTTAAAACAATGAAAGTATTTCCAAGCATTCCTAAGTCTTTTACAAAGTATGAGGTGTTGGCATTATTGTTCTAATGTAGTTAAAGGCCTGAATTCACTAAGTCTCAAATTGCAAATAAGACTATAAAGATTTAAACAAATGACATCTAAAGCTCTTATAGTTAATATAAATTAACTCCCCTTGAAATTATTATCTGTCATTATCCAAAACTTTATCCGTTTATTTCATGACTTATTTTGAAAGACTGTTTTAAAAGATTATTAGATGACATATTCTCCCCCTCAAATGATGACTCATTTTCTATTCAAAGAGCTATTGTCATTGTTTGAGTGGTCGAATTGTCTTGGAAAATCTTTTTGTGATTACTGAAAACACTGATTCGTTATGAAGACAACTTTTTACAAATAAAAATAAGATTTCTCTTATTTTGACAAAGAAATGTACTGACACGCACATCAATTTGTATATAGGAAGCACGGGTTGTGTTACAAAGTAAACACAAGCCTTTGCATGGTCATAAAGTAGACCATGCCCGAGAATAAATTCCTGTTATGAGGTCAAGTTTTCTTTTTAAAATACTTGCTTTTAAGATGATGACCGGGTTGCTATCTGAAATAATAGCAAGCCTTTTGGCATGTTTTGAAACATTTGGAACTTCTGCTCGAACTTCATTTACAGCCTCGTATCATTATTAAATGACATTTCTAAGACCGTAAATGTTATCGATTTTTAGAAAACATGCCTTTATTACCTCTTTTTATATTTTTCTCATTTTTTAATTTTTTCTTTGGTTTTATGAATTTTATATTTTTGTATTTTGTTTTTAAAAAAATTTCTAAAAAATGAAAAATCTTTTTGGTTTTTCTGGTTTTTAATATATATACATATGATACAAGATATCTGAATAGGTACCACCCCTATTCAACAACTTCATCTGCCAATTGTTTCTGAGTCTTCAGCGTAAAACTCCGCATTCCCAGCTTGTTGATAAAAAATTCTATTCTTTCTCAGCCAAGAGCTTTAGTAAAGATGTTCGCCAGTTGATACTCCGTATTGATAAAGTAAAGTTCGATCACACCATTCTCAACATGCTCCTTGATAAAGTGAAATCTGATATCTATATGCTTTGATCTGGAATGTTGAACGTTGTTGCAGCATAAGGCAATAACGCTTTTGTTATACAGTAATTGGTATTTTATTGAATCAAAGCTTATCGGTAAGCTGTGATATAATCCAAAGGGACTTGAGCACACAGCCGGACAATCAATATATTCACTTCTTTATAACTCTGGGGAATTTTAAATTTTTTCGGCAACCTTTTATGCCTTTTTGATGACAGCTAACATGTCTATCTCCCGGGACTGCATATATCTGATGTGCTACCGGCGTTGTTCTTGACAACCAGATGATCCGTATCTGCCAAATGTTGTTAGGTATCGAAGACTCCTTCAGATACATAGTCCTGATTGCGGTTCCTTATAGATACGAAGAATCCTTTGACCGCATGTAAGTGCTTTTTGGTAGGCCGAGCCTGATACCGAGCACACATGCATATAGCAAATTGTAGGTGAGGTCTACTGGCTGTGAGATAAAGGAGGGTGAAAATCATGCCACGTTAGTCTGACGGATCAACGGCTTTCCCTTCTTTATCCTTATCCAGTTTGGATTTCTCTACCATGGGAGTATCCACTGGTTTACAAGAGTCAAAACCGTATTTCTTTAAAGATTCAAGGGCATATTTTGACTGGTTAATAAGATGCTTGAGATATTTGAGAAATATGTATCCCTAAGGCAAAATAAGATTTTGCCATCGTTGACCATCTTAAATTTTAAAACACATGGATTTTAGCAAATGTCACAAGTTCAGGTATAGATGCAGCCAAGATAATATCCCATCGACTTATATTTGTACAAGAAGTAAATACAATTTTTTTTTTTTTAGTTCCCTTTTTTTTATTGGCCCCCTTTCCTCGGATGAATAGAGTAGGAATACACTGTGCCTTTAGAGAAGTTTGGTATCAAGAATGAGACTAACATGTCATACACGCGGAAAGTTGTTTCAACCCATAAAGAGCTTTCTTCAAGCTTGTACCGGTGATTGGGGTTTTCTAGATAACACAAACACGTTGGTAGCTATACATAAACCTCTTCCCGTAGATTACCATTCAGAAACGCAGTCTTCACATCCATTTGGTAGACGACCATGTTCATTGTGAGGGCAATGCGAGAAAATCCTTTTTAGGCTCTAATCTTCGCAAATCGAAGCAAAAGACTCTTCAAAATCAATTCCCTCTTCTTGATGGTAACCATGAGCCACTAAACCGAATCTTTGTTCTTTAGAATCCTCCCACTTCGTCTAGGTTACTTTGTAGATTACTTAAAGTAATAACCATAACTTTATCTAGTCGGGGTACGAGCTCCTATACTCCAAGGCATTCGAACTCAATGAGCTCTTCTTGCATTGCTTCAATCCAGCAGGATTGAGTCAAAGCATCTTTATACGTCTTGGGTTCAATAGCAGTGAGGAAAGCATCGTAGTAACAGAAAAGAGCTTGCTCATGTAATTGCAGCCTTGTGGAAACTGGTCTAGCGAGTTTACCGATTATATTTTCAAGTGGATGATCCTTAGTCCATTTGCTATTGTGTTTAGAAATTTGGTAATCGGGATGCACAATTGTATGATCTAAAACTCGGTTGATGATGATGATCAGAAGGAATTCCTGGAATTGAATACAAGTAAGATCGTTTTTCATATTGGAAAACATCTAAGTCATGATTTATTGATTCCATCTCCGAATACGTATAGTAATATATAGTATAGGACTATGAAAAATAGAGTATAGTAAGTTTTTTCTGTCGGATTTAGAAAATAAACTTTTATAACCAAGTTGTCTCTAAAACCTCCACGGTTCGTTTTCACTGACGAAGCGTGAATTGAAAATCGGTTAAGTCCGTGATCATGCGTTTTGAATGGTTTTAAAAGTTTTTGATTTGGGTTTTCTAAATCCTACAAAATATAAATGACAAGTAGATAAATTCACGAAAATAAGTAAACAAGAAATGAAAATTAAACACGTAAGCATTAAAACGTAAACGGGAATTAAAGAAACACGACAATTAAAACCTAAATTAAACCTAAAAATGATTTTCTAAACTTTTCCTAATCCTAATTACTAACTTGTAAGAAAAAGCTAAGGAAATTCTAAAACGAGGGTAATTAAAGCTTAAAAACGAAGAAAACGAGAACGGGAACGAGATCCTGTTCTTTTATAAAGTGAAATTACGAAATTTAATCCTACGAAAGTAATTTTTAAACCTAAGCCTAGAAAATGATAAAAGAAAATTTTAAAAAAAAGAAAATTTTTTTTTATTATTTTTCTATTTTTTTATAATTTTTTAAAGTTTTTAACAAAGAAAAATGATTAAAAATAGTAAATGAACTTCTTGTTGGGAATTATACATTCCTGACTTAGTATCGTTAGTTATATTAGTTAGTACCGCTAGTTGTAATTAGTACTGACAGTACAAAATGTTAAGTACTGATCAGATAGTTAGTACCGTTAGTATAAAATAGTTAGTACCGTTTATGAGATACGCATGAGATATCTTAGGAAAGGATATGCATGATCTTTATACGCGTTTTATAAAGCCCATTAGGGTTTCCTTGGTGTATAAAAGGAACCCTAGGCATAGTTAGTAGATATAGTTCTACACAGATCATAGAGATCAAATATTAATCATAGTTTGTAATCTGTAACCTAGGCAGATTCAAAGTTTAATATAAAAGTTCTTTTGTGATATTCATTATTGTTCTTCTTAGCATTATTGTTTAGATTCCGCATAATCAATAGTGTTTACTTAGTATTTCATTATTGTTACTTTAGAATTATCTAAAGGAGCAAACTCTTTGCAAGCTGAAGGTTAAGATCTATTTAGTAAAACGATCCAACAAGTGGTATCAGAGCTTGTATGGAAACTCTGAATAAGAAGAACTCTTTTGTTTAAAGCAGATCCTCAAACAAATTAGTAAGATGGCAGAACAAGACACTCCTCCACCAACTATCACAGCAATGAAGATTTCTATCATCAAGAAGGGAGAATATGATATTTGGAGCATGAGAATGCGACAATATATCTGTCACACAGACCATAACCTCTGGGACATAATTGTCAATCGTGATCTCCAAAAAGAGACTGAACCAACAGGAGATCAATCTGGTCCTTCTACTCCTCCTGCTCCTAAGACTTCCAAATAACTGGCTGCTAGAAGGAATCAGGTAAGAGTTAAAAGCATCTTGCTTTTAGCAATACCTGATAAATACCTCCTCAAATTTCACTATGTTCCAGATGCCAAATCTCTCTGGGCTGCAATCAAATCAAGGTTTGGAGGGAATGAAGAATCCAAAAAGATGCAGAAGAATGTTCTAAAACATCAGTTTGAAAACTTTACCACTGCATCTAATGAAAGTCTGGACAAGGCTTATGATAGATTCCAAAAGCTCATAAGTCAATTGGAGGTTCATGGTGCTCCAATATCAAAGGAAGATATAAACCAGAAGTTTCTAAGAAATCTTCCTCCTTCATGGAATCAGATTGCTCTCATCATGAGAAATAAGCCAAACATTGATGAGATTGATATTGATGACCTTTACAATAATCTTAGGGTATATGAAGATGAGTTGAAAAGATCTTCAGGTCCTAACTCTGCTTCTCAGAATTTGGCTTTTCTTTCCTCTGAAAATACTGGCGGTACTAATGAAGTTAGTACTGCCAGTGGATATTTTAGGGTTAGTACTGCTGGTGGAATTAATCAAGTTCTATCTACTCCATGTGCTCATGAAGTAACTTTCTCTTTCTTTGCATAACCAACAACCAATCCTCAACTTGAAAATGAGGATTTTTAGCAGATTGATGATGATGACTTGGAAGAATTAGATCTTCGATGGCAGGTGGCTATGTTGACTGTCAGAGTAAAGAAGTTCATTCAAAGGACAGGAAGAAACTTGGACTTTAAAGAAAAATGACATGTTTCTCTTGATAAGTCAAAGATTGAATGCTACAATTGTCACAGAAAAGGGAACTTTGCTAGGGAATGTAGATCTGGAAAGAATCAAGGGAAAATATCTTATGGTGAAAATGGCAGGAGCAATGCACCAATAAATGACAGGTTTGCATAGGCCAAGTGCTAGTACTGCTAGTCCAAGTATTAATACTACTAGGCTTGTTTGTACTGCTAGGTCAAGTATTAATACTGTTAGGACAAATGTTAGTACTGCCAGGCTAAGTGTTAGTACTGCTAGGCCAAGTATTAGTACTGCTAGGCCTGTTTGTACTGCTAGGCCAAGTATTAGTTCTGCTAAGCCTGTTTGTGCTTCTAGACCCATTTACCTAAGAATGAACAATGTAAGACCAAAAGGCTCATGTTTACCTATCAAGAGGTCTTACTACACAAAACTAGATCTTAGACCCAAAGACTTAAAACAAGATGTTAAAACTTTTGGGGTTCAAAATATGACTACTGCTGGGACAAGAGCAGTAGTTAATACTGGTAAGGGTAAGCTGGATACTAACCTTAAAAAGTTAAGATGGGTTTAGAAGCCTAAGGAAAATTACATGGATCATATGTTCAAAGACAGTGGATCATTCATGCTTAAGAAGGTTGAGTATGTTGACCCAAAAGGGATTTCCCCCCCCCCCCCCCCCCCCCCCCCCCCCCCCCCCCCCCCCCCCCCCCACCCCCCCCCCCCCCCCCCCCCCCCCCCCCCCCCCCCCCCTCCCCCCCCCCCCCCCCCACCCCCCCCCCCATCCCCCCCCCGCCCAAGTCTGTAATGGCTTGGATCCCTAAGAGATACTAATTCTCTTACTTTTTGTGCAGGGCAATCCAGAGATCTTGTTACAGGATCATGCAGTGGTGGATAGTGGTTGCTCTAGCCATATGACTGGCAACAAAGCTTATCTTTCAGACTATGAAGATTTCAATGGAGGCTTTGTGGCTTTGGAAGTGATCCCAAAGGCGGTAAAATAACAGGTAAAGGTAAAATCAAAACTGCTAATTTAGACTTTGATGATGTTTATTTTGTAGATGAACTTAAGTTTAACCTTTTCTCTATCTCACAAATGTGTGACAAGAAAAATAGTGTCCTTTTTACTGAGTCTGAATGCCTTATCTTGTCTCCTAGCTTTAAGCTTCTTGATGAAAGTCAAGTTGTACTTAGAGCTCCTAGAAAGGATGATGTGTACAGCTTAGATTTAAAGAACATTGTTCCTTCTGGAGGTATAACTTGTTTATATGCAAATGCAACAGCAGATAGATCAAATTATGGCACAAGAGATTAGGTCATGTAAATTTCAAAAATATAAATAAACTTGTTAAAGGTCACCTAGTTAGAGGTTTACCTTCAAAAGTTTTTGTAAATGACCACACTTGTGTTGCCTGCAAGAAGGGTAAGCAACACAAGGCCTCCTGTAAGGCCAAGTTAGAAAGAATCATCAGAAAGCCCCTAGAATTACTTCATATGGACTTATTTGGACCTGTCTCTGTAGAAAGCATTAACAAGAAAAGGTACTGCTTGGTTGTGACTGATGATTTCCGAAAATTTAGTTGGGTATTTTTCTTAGCTACCAAGGATGAAACATCTGAAATCCTTTGTAATCTTATCATAGGCTTAGAAAAATAATTGAATCATAATGTTAAAATCATTAGATGTGATAATGGGACAGAGTTTAAGAATTATGCTATGAATGAATTCTGTGCTAAGAAAGGAATCAAAAGGGAGTTTAGTGTAGCTAGAACTCCACAGCAGAATGGTGTTGCAGAAAGGAAAACAGGACCTAAGTGAGGCAAGCCTAGAATCTATTAGCAGACTCACTTTTACCTATCCCATTTTGGGCAGAGGCAATTAATACTGCTTGCTATGTACTGAATAGGGTATTAGTGACCAAACCTCAAAATAAGACACCTTATGAACTATTAATAGGTAAATCACCTAGTATTAGTTTTATGAGACCTTTTGGGTGCCCCTTGACTATTTTGAACACCTTAGATTCCTTGGGCAAATTTGATGGGAAATCTGATGAAGGTTATTTGCTTGGATACTCTACCTCTAGTAAAGCCTTTAGAGTATACAACAAAAGGACCAAAAGGGTAGAAGAGAATCTGCACATCAATTTTCTTGAAGATCAACCAAATGTGACAGGAACTGGTCCTAATTGGATGTTTGATCTTGATTTTCTCACCAATTTAATGAACTATATTCCTGTTAGTGTAGAAAATCAAGTTAATGTGGATGCAGGTATAAAAGATTCTTATGTTGCAGGTTCATCAGGAAAAGATAAGGGACCTACTCAGGAATACATACTGCTTCCACTACAACCTCATAGGATAAGGATTCCAGTAGAAGATGTTCCTCCAGCTGCACATGAAAAACCTTCTGAAAGTTCTCCTAAAGAAAATGATGTACTAGATTCAGAAGATGCTAACAAGGAAAGTGAACAAGACTTGCAAGATGCACTTGAGAAAATGGTTACTCAAGAATTGGCTGCTAAAGCTATGAATGATGATTCAAGACAAGCCTTTGAAGAAGAAAAGAGGAGAATTGCATCTCAAAAGAAGGCAACTCAAGCTACAAGTACTAACAAACTTAGTATTGATAGGTCATCTGTTAGTACTGATATGCCATTTGTTAGTACCGATAGGTCTAAAACACCATATGTTAGTGCTGCTAGTACTTCCATAGGGGCAAATGCTGGTGAATCATCATTTGTCTATTTTGGAGAAATAATACCTATTGATGCATCTACTCTCCCTAATGCTGATTTACCCATTGATCCAAATATGCCTGACTTGGAAGATGCCTCTGATACTCTTCCAGATGATGGAATATTCAATGAAGCTTATGATGATGATGAAGATGTGGGTGCAGTGGCTGATTTCAACAACATGGATAACACCATTGCTGTCAGTCCTATTCCCACACTCAGAATTCATAAGGATCATCCAAAAGGACAAATTCTAGGAGATCCCACATCAGCAATTCAAACAAGAGGGAAGATTCAAAAGGCTTCTTCAGCACAACAAGCCTTGGTAAGTTACATTCACAAACAGAACAGAACAAATCACAATGATCATCAGAACTGTTTGTTTGCATGTTTTCTCTCTCAAAAAGAACCCAAGACTATCTCACAAGCCTTACAAGATGAAAGATGTGTTGAAGTAATGCAAGAGGAATTGCTTCAGTTCACACTACAAAAGGTTTGGATACTTGTTGATTTGCCATATGGGAAAAAGGTAATTGGCACAAAGTGGGTCTTCAGGAATAAGAGGGATGAGAGAAGTATTGTCATGAAAAACAAAGCAAGGCTTGTAGCACAAGGGTTTAGACAGGAGGAAGGTATAGATTACGATGAGGTTTTTGCATCTGTTGCAAGGATTGAGGCAATTAGGAAATTTTTAGCCTTTGCATAATACATGGGATTTACTGTCTACCAAATGGATTATAAAAGTGCATTTCTCTATGGTTCTATTGAAGAAGAGGTATATGTTCATCAACCTCCAGGTTTTGTTGATCCTGCTCATCCAAACAAAGTTTATAAAGTGATCAAAGCTCTTTATGGTCTACATCAAGCTCCTAGAGCTTGGTATGAGACACTTTCCTCTTTTTTGATGGAAAATGGTTTCAGAATAGGTACCATAGACAAAACATTATTTATCAAGAAGAAAAAGAGTGACATTATGTTAGTCCAAGTGTATGTGGATGACATTATCTTTGGCTCTACAAAGAATTCTATGTGTACAGAGTTTAAAGAATGTATGCACAAAAGATTCCAAATGAGTTCCATAGGTGAACTCACATTCTTTTTGGGGCTTCAAGTGAAGCAACAACCTGATAGAATCTTCATTAGTCAGGACAAGTATGTAGCTGATATCCTTAAAAAGTTTGATTTTTGGTCCATCAGAACAGCTACCACTCTTATTGAGTCTAATAAACAACTGGTCAAGGATGAAGATGGTGTAGATATTGATGTGCATGTCTACAGGTCTATGATTGGTTCTCTAATGTATTTAACTACATCAAGGCCAGACATCATGTTTACTGTATGTGCCTGTGCTAGATTTCAAGTCACACCAAAAGCTTCACACTTAAATGCAGTAAAAAGGATTTTTAGGCATCTTAAACATCAACCCAAACTAGGGTTATGGTATCTTAGGGATTCACCTTTTGAACTTGAAGCTTACTTAGATAGTGATTATGGAGGAGCCAGCCTTGACAAAAAATCAACAACAGGTGGATGTCAATTTCTTGGAAGAAGATTGATATCTTGGCAATGCAAGAAGCAGACTATTGTTGCAAATTCTACTACTGAGGTAGAATATGTTGCAGCTGCTAACTGTTGTGGGCAAGTTCTATGGATACAGAATCAGATGATGGATTATGGTTTCAATTTCATGAACACCAAAATCCATATTGATAATCAGAGCACTATAAGTGTTATCAAGAATCCTGTTGCTCATTCTAGGACCAAACATATTGAGATTCGATTTCATTTTATAAGAGATTGCTATGAGAAAAGATTGATAAAAGTTATCAAGATTCACACTAATCATAATGTTGCAAACCTTCTCACCAAAGCATTTGATGTCACAAGATTTAACTTTTTGGTGGTTAGCATTGGATTATTGAATTTGTAGCTACAATTGAGGGGAGGCAATATGACTTGTTGTACAGTTTGTATGAAATATTCTGTAAGCAGAGGGATTTTAACCATCGTGATGAATTTCATGGAGTTGTTTGGGTTTTAGAGAGTCATTGGAAAGAGATATAGATGGTACTGAAGAACTCTTGTTGCCAGACTTGTTCATTCTTTGGTTGAAAAAAGTTAGTACCGATGGTGCAAAGTTAGTACCGCTGGGCAAAGATAGTACCGCTATCAAGCCGTTGGAGAAAATACCGCCAAGGGTCTAAAGTGTAAATTGTAATGGTTTCTTTGCTATTAGGTTTGTCTAACCTATATAAACCCATCTAAATTGCACAATTTACTCACGTAATCTCTCTTAATCGCTCTATTCTAACAAACCCTAATCTCTCAATCACCGACGATCATGAATTCTACAAATATGGCTGTTCTTGAATCTTGTGCTAAACACAACATGGTCGCTTACTTGGAAAAGACTGATGGGAATACAGATTTTCATGAGATTATAGACTTTCTTACACGAAGCCCCATTCACTATGCTCTCACTGTGAGTACTGTAGTCTCTACCATATTTGTTGAACAGTTTTGGATGTCTGCTAAATCCAAAATAATCAAAAATGTTAGGTGTATTACTGCCAAAGTAGCTGGCAAGCCTGTGAATATCTCAGAGGCATCAATAAGAAGTGATCTTCTTTTTGATGATGCTGATGGGATAGCTTCTTTGCATAATCAGGCTATATTTGATGCTATTCAGGGGGACCTAACTATTTTAACTTTTAACAAAGCCCTGTTTTCACCCCAGTGGAGATTTCTTTTTCATACCATGAATCACTGCATTAGTTCTAAAACTACTTATTGGGATCAAATTCCCACTAATATTGCCACAACAGTGATTTGCTTAGCCACTAATCAAAAATATAATTTTTCTAAATTAATTTTTGATGGTATGATGAGACACTTGGATGCAAAGAAAAAGTTTGTTATGTATCCAAGATTTATTTCAGTCGTTTTGGATAAATAGCTAAAGAATGTGCCTGTGCCTTTAGACCACTTCCCTATTAATGCTTCGACTAGTAAAGTTTTCTCTTTTATGGTTAAAAAGGGAAAACATTTTTCAGGGAATGTCACACCTCTGTTTGAATCTATGTTGGTCCAACCAACTGAGGATGAGGGTGAAGCTTCAGAAAGACAATCTGAACCTCAACCCACACCCTCTCCTCCTCACACAAGTGCAGACCAACATGAGACACAGCCTGACCCATCTCCTAGACCTTTACCTACTATTTCTATTCCTGATTCCATTCCAAAGGGTTCTGGTGGGAATCATAAACGTCAGTCATCCAATGATAGCTCCCTTTCAGGGAATGAGGATGGTCTGACACTCCAAAGTGTATATAACCTCTTTATCTCTTTGTGTACACAGGTCACAGATCAAGCCAAAGAAATTAAACACTTGAAGGCACATATCAATAAGCTTAAGAAGAAAGCCAATCCTGTTATCACACATCATAAAGCTTGGATGAAGAGTGTATCCATGAAGCAAAGATTGGCACGGAAGAAAAAGTGGAAGCAAAAGGAGTCTGTATCCAAACAAGGGAGGAAATCTGCCAAATCTACTCCAATTGCACACACAGATCAAGTTTTTGATGATGTGGATGTTAATGATGCAATGGACTACATGGAGACCGAGGATGCTCATTATGAGGAGAGGACAAGTGCAGAAAAAGGAGTTAGTACTGAAGATAAAGTTAGTACTGACAAGCCAGAAGTTAGTACTAACAAGCCAAAAGTTAGTACCGACCAGCTAGATGTTAGTACCGACAAGCCAAATGAAGGTACTGCTAAGCCAGATGAAGGTATTGCTAAGGTAAAAGATGGAGACTCAGAGGAAAGTGCTACTCCAACAGATCCAACAACAACTTCAACACCTACTACAACTATTTTCAGAGATGATGAGACCATTGCTGAGTTTTTGATATCTATGAGCCAAAATAAGGCTAAACAAAAAGGCGTTGAGATCAAAGATGCTGAAGATTCAGATAGACCAAGGGCTACATCAACAAGATCAGTACTTACATTGAAGCCTCTTCCTAAAATTGATCCTAAAGACAAAGGCAAGAAAGTACTTAAGGAAGAAGCTGAATCAGAAGGTGTTAATGAAGCTGAAAGAAAATTTACTCAACTTGAAAGGGATGCAGAGGTTGCAAGAAAGCTCAATGAAGAGATGCAAGCAGAATTAGAGAGGGAAAGAATTGCACAAGAGGAAGCTACTAAGGATGCACTAATAATGGATTATGATGATATTCAGGCTAGAATTGAGGCTGACAGAATTCTAGCTGCAAGAATTCAAGAGGAAGAAAGAGAAAAGTTCATAGTTGAAGAGAGAGCAAAATTCCTTCATGATACCATTGCTGCACAAAGAAGATTTCTTGCTCAACAATGATATGAGGCTATCAGGAACAGGCCACCTATAAAGAATCAGCTAAGAAATCAAATGATGACCTATTTGAAGCATGTAGGAAACTTCAAGCATTCTTATTTAAAGAACAAGAATTTTGAAGAAATTCAAACTATGTATGAAAGACAGAAGAAGTTTGATCAAAGTTTTGTGCCTATTGGGTCTGTTGAAGATGAGAAGATGATTGGTAAGATGAACAAGAAAGCAGCTGGTATGGATGAGGAAGAGATTCGTAAAGAACCTAAAAGTACTAAGGAAGAAAATAAAGAAGAAAAAGGTACAAGAAAAAGAAAACTTGGTACTAGGAAAAAGACGAAGTCAAGGAAAAGAAGATATAGACAAGAAACTTCTGAGAATGATAATGATGATGAGCTGAGGTTATGCTTAACAATAGCTCCAGATGAAGATAAGGAGGTGGATTATTCAATACTTGACAATAAGTATCCTATCATAGAATGGAAATCTGTATGTCTGGGAACTAAATTACAATATGATGAAACCAAAGACATAGAAGAGATCAATCTAAATATGGTGGTTAGAAGCAATGGACAGAAGAGATTCTTTAGTACTTTGATGAAAGAGCTTTCCATATTTGATAGAGAAGACTTGAATGCTGTATATAAACTTGTGATGGACAGATATCAAGATGAAATACCTGAAGGTTTTGACAAAGTACTTTGGGGAGATTTGATGATAATGTTCAATCCAAGTGATGAAGATGAATTTTGGAATTCACAGCAGGATTGGAAGATAGTAAGTTGGAAGCTACACAGTTCT
The DNA here is from genome assembly GCA_026074375.1 of Tanacetum coccineum. Taxonomy (NCBI): domain Eukaryota; kingdom Viridiplantae; phylum Streptophyta; class Magnoliopsida; order Asterales; family Asteraceae; genus Tanacetum; species Tanacetum coccineum. The sequence continues at coordinate 38,696 of BQNB010026520.1, read as the reverse complement.
TCAGGGGTACATACATTAATGACTGAGGAGGGAATAGTCATTCATATGCTTGTGGAAGAAAGGTATCCTTTGAAAAGGAAAGTGTTGTTGCAAATGCTAGAACTTAAGCTGGAATCTGAAGAAGACAGTACCATGGCATTGGAGTTGATTAGACTTATCAAAAATCAAATTGATGAGTCTGAAGGCCATGATGGAGGTGAGAAGGATCTTTGAGTGTTGGTTTCAAAACCACACAACAAATGGTCATCAGTTCACCATGCTTAACAGGCATAAGAACTGGGTAGTCCATAAGCAAACGACTTGTGGTAAAGACTTCTCAAATCCGTTTATGGTTGACAATTTACCAAAAATTGTATGGTTATCAACTCACCATGCTTCACTGTAAAGAGTTGACTAGTCCAGGATCAAACAGTTCCTGGTAAAGACTAATCAAATCTGTTGATAGCTGATAGTTTGCTAAAAACTATATGGTTATTAATGCACCATGTTATGGAATGAAGCATTGAATAGTCCAAAAGTAAACGGTTTTTGGTAAAGACAAATCAAATCCGTTGATAGTTGATAGTTTACCAAAAACTCTATGGTAATCAACTCACCATGTTTTGAAACAAAGAGTTGGCTATCCTAGAGCAAACGACTACTGGTAAAGGAACATCAAATCCGTTATTAGCTGGTAGTTTCCCAAAAACTACAAAGCCAACCTAGTTGGATGTTGCTGTGTTGCTGAAAAGATATGTTGCTAATAAAGAAGGATAGCCAAAATCAAAGGATGGATCAAAGATTTGACAGAGTGTTTGGATACATTCTCCAAGAAATTCAAGATATCTACATCAGAGAAACATGAAGTTAAACAAGTTCAACAATCATGTTTATGGGAGGATTGTTGGGAATTATAAATTCCTGACTTAGTACCGTTAGTTATATTAGTTAGTACCGCTAGTTGTAATTAGTAGTGACAGTACAAAATGTTAAGTACTGATCAGATAGTTAGTACCGTTAGTATAAAATAGTTAGTACCATTTATGAGATATGCATGAGATATCTTAGGAAAGGATATGCATGATCTTTATACACGTTTTGTAAAGCCCATTAGGGTTTCCTTGGTGTATAAAGGGAAACCTAGGCATAGTTAGTAGATATAGTTCTACACAGATCATAGAGATCAAATAGTAATCATAGTTTGTACTCTGTAACCTAGGCAAATTCAAAGTTTAATATAAAAGTTTTTTTATGATATTCAATATTGTTCTTCTTAGCATTATTGTTTAGATTCTGCATAATCAATAGTGTTTACTCAGTGTTTCATTATTGTTGCTTTAGAATTATCTAAAGGAGCCAACTCTTTGCAAGCTGAAGGTTAAGATCTATTCAGTAAAACGATCCAACACTTCTAAAAAAGTCTAGAAAAAAATACCAAAAGTGTAAAATGACGAGATTGATTTTATAAAAATTATAACTAAAAATAAGCTTAAACAATAAGCCCTAAACAGCTAATGAAAGGCTACGGCTTGTACTTTTAAAAAGAAAATGAAATTGTGTTTATAGAATAAATGTAGGAAGAAGTGTTTGAAAAAGACCCAAGGGCACGATGGATAGTGTGTGTGTTTGTGAGGCGTGTGTGTGTGAAGCAAGAGGACACAGGTTCGAATCTTGCCTCTTGCTTTCTGCTATTTTTTTTTTTTTTTTTTGAATATTTTAAAAACAAAGTTGTAGAAAAGCTAAGAATAAGCAAAATTTGTAAAAGAAACTTTTTGTAAAAGCTAATGAATAAGCTAGAAATCAGCTAAAACTTTGATAAAACTTTTGACTAAACTTACTTTCTAGAAAATTTGAATAAGCTAAACTAGTACTAAATAAGCTACAACTAACCTATAACTAATCCTAATAAGCAAATTTAAGTAAGATCAAAAGCCATAAGCTGAAAATTCTAATAAGCACTTAAGCACTAAACTGGAACCTAAACAGCAGATATAGCAACTTATGAGCTTAATTTTAAGCTCACAAACGGATCCTTATGACTTTCTGACTTATACCATCTTAAAACTTGGCCAAAAAGCTACTAGAAACAGGTTTTAAAAACTATTTTGAAAAGCAAATGCTTAATGAAAAAGCCAGTTGAAAATTGCTTATTTACGCAGTATATGCTGAGTGTTGAAAAGACAAAATGCCTATTTTAAGCTTAAAAACAGATAACTAGACAAGCTTATTTTTAAAAAGTAAATTCAAACAGATGTAAACTACTCTATAATCTACTTATATTCTAAAAATAAAAACCTAAGGGCTAAATTAACCATCTAAAAATTAAGATTTAAAAAGGACTATTGACTGTTTTCAACTACTGATGCAATTGACATACCTTTTAGTCAAAACTCAAAACAACTAGATGCAGCCTTAAGGATTCAGTTTCTACAACTTTAAAACAATAAACTAAATGCACAATGAGTGATAACTTTAGCTAGAACTAACTTGAGCTTAAATTACTTATGAAACTGAACTAAACCTAACAGATTCTAGTTACTACTAAATGAGTTTGCTTAAAACTAATTACACCTAATAGTGACCTTAAATCCTTTCAATATAAACCTTAAAATGATGATTTGAGTCAAAATAAAGGACCAAAGGAGTCTTGGCAGTACTAACTCTAGTTAATGTTGCATTGTGCCAAACACCCCTTTAAAAAGTTTATACCCATTTTAAGCTTATGAAATTAAGATTTAATACACCAATTGCAAATACCAGATTATACAAAGCTATAAACAGACTTAATGAACAATTTTAAACAATATAATAAGCCAGATCAATAAGCTAACCACTAAGCTAATATTTTTGGTTTTTTTAAGCTGCTTTATTAAAACTACTTGCAGACTAAGATTAATACTAATAATTAAGCACATTAGGCATTAAACAACTATTAAAAGCAATATTAAGCAAATCTAGACAGCTATAAGCTATTTATAAGCAGATTAAGCTAAAATGTAAAATTAGAATTAAATTTGACAGAAAAGTAAATAGAAGAAGGAAACTTACAATGGCCTTTGCTTAAACAAGGCTAAATGCTCGAAGAGCTACTCAACAAGCTCTGGCTTGTTATAAACAAGCCAGTTAAGTCCAATAAGCCCGTCCACAATTGGCTTATCTTCCATATTCAAAAGCTTAGGTAAATTTAAGAAGTGGAATTGATTAATCAAACTCAGTTAAGCTTTTGTGAGCTTAACTGAGTGCAAACAAGCTAGAATAGTATAAGTAGCTTACAAGTAGCTTAAAAGGAGCTTATGAAACTTTTTAAACCATAAAACATAAGGAATTGAATTTAACAAAACTTTTAAAGTAAAAACAGAATTTTATTAAAACTTAAACTGTTACAATACTTTGAAAAGAAATTACATGAATTAAGCTAAAACTGAATAAGCTACCTAAATTAAGCTACTCCTACTCCTACTCCTCGATAGCTTTCACTGTGTGTGATATCTTCTATTTATAGTGATGTAAGGATGCTTCTAGATCCAGGGACGCTCCCCTCTCTTCCAATCATAGCCATCCAATCCTAACTGCCTCTAAATCATCATCTTGGACCATTGGATCTTGTGCCACATATTTCCACCAATAGGAATGCCCCGGGATCCGCCAAACGTGGTAGTTAACTTTATTGTTGATGTTGTTGAAGGGGTCTTCCTTAGAATCTGGGTAAGAACTATTTAAGTGTAGGTGAATTTTGATGCAGCGTAATTACGGGGATGGAGGGTGAATAGTAAAATGGGTTTTCCCGCTTTTTATTCTTGTTTGTTTGACCCGGGTTTAATATGAGTTGACTTTGGGCTCGTTATTAAAAGGGAAATGGCGCATGGGGTTATTAATTTGTAAGGGTTGGTAATTAAATAAAAAAAGGGTAAATGGGCTTGTTATTTGGTTTTTTGTGTTAATATGTTAAAAAATGTACTTAACGAACGTTAGTCACTTTAGTCATAAAGGACTAATGGTGTGTATTGATTTTTGACTTTAGAGTGAAATTGATTTAACATTGAGGGTTTTTTTTAGTGATTATCAGGTTTTGTCCTTTTCTGTGGGTAGGGTTGACCATGGTTTGCTTGATGTTGACTTTTGCTCTTTGAACATTGATAGAACTTCCATCTTTGTGCACTTTTCCCCATTCTGTGTTTGTGTTTGTTCTGGGTTTGGCCATATTTTCTTATGATATTTGCATATCCGTACCTTACCATTCACAAAACAACAAAAATACACATATTACAAGCATATTTATTAGCACATTTTTATCATTTTAGGGATCATTTTTGAATATAAGAAAGGATATGTGATTTCTCACATATCAAAATTCCCAAACTAATGTGTTTGCGTTCATCACGCAATAATTTCATGTTCTGTTAAAACTAATACCTCAAAAACCTCCCATATCTAATACTTTATGGAAGTAGTAAAGTATTTTGTGGGTAGAGTTAAGAAATCACAAGTTATAAAACACCCCGCTTTCCCATTGTTTTTTAAACTTTTTTCCATTTTTATGATTTTTATAATTTACAACCTTCAACTTACAACTTATTCTTGTGTGACATAATGTATTGCTTTCATTATTTATTGATAACTTTTAGGATCACGGAACAAAAAGCATAAAAGTGTCCTAATGGATAAATTCATCGTCCCCGATTTTCACTTCTCCAAGCCAAGCTTAAAAACAAGATCATTGTAAACTACAAGTTATGATGCTAACACTACTTATAAAAGCTAATTGTGTACTTACTTTTCCTCCCTTATTCCTATTTTTGTATCTCAAGATTTTATTTAAGTCATATACCCGAAGACTCTTTAAGACTTTATTTTGATACTTATTAATTCCAAAAATAAAGAGGGACGGTTGAAGATAAAAATTAGCTTCTACCCCTATCCTTGAAAACTGATGAGGTCCACATCGAGGTGACCGAAATTTGGCTTTTATTAGGCTACTTATTTATTTAACTTGACTTACGTCATATACCCTAAGGCTCTTTAAGACATAAACCAAGTGAGATTTAATCTGCACCATATACCCTAAGGCTCTTTAAGGTACAAACAAATCATTTATTAGACATGATTCAATCATTCACACCATATACCCTAAGGCTCTTTAAGGCATGAACAATTTAATCACTTACGCCATATACCCTAAGGCTCTTTAAGGCATAAGTAATCTCATGATTAACTCTACTTACACCATATACCCTAAGGCTCTTTAAGGTGTAAGTAAAGCAATTATTCATATAATATATATAGTATGCCAAATTCTAAATCCCAATGTGTACCTATTTTATTGGCATCGCCTTCCAAGTTAGTGGGAATTCACTAAAGATTAAATTGAACCGGTCAACCTTATTTATTAAACATTATTTATATACAAGTAAAACAAGCTAATGGGAGAAAAATCCACAATTAACACTTATGATCCTTAAAGAAATCCAACTATTCTACGTTTAGCATCAAAGCTTATAATCTACCCTATCATCTCTTGTTCTTCACAATTTAAAATTTCTAATAAAGAAACTCGTGAATGCTTAGCCTAATAAATCAAACTTTGCATATTTAAAATCAATTACGGGAACTTGCAAAGTCTTGACCTTTTCAAGCTAGACTTGCTTTTTATAGCTCCTTGTATAAAAGATTAGCAAAATTCAATCTATATTCGTTAAGGAGAAAAGCTAAGATATAAAATCGGTCGGGTCAAAATTTACTATTGTTCTCACCAACGGAAAGCCTACATTCGTGTCAAAACACTTATTATTTTTATTTTTTTATCAACTATTTTCTATTTTTCAATATTTTCTACACATTTTTTTAAAGTAAACTTAAAAATTTAAAATTTTTGCAGGAAAACGGGGTACGTGAGAACAACGAGCAAAAGTAGGTAAGATCATATCGAAGATATACTATCCCATACTAAAACTAAATATTGTCCTCAATGTTTCCTAGTCTATGGCTCGAAACCCCATACTAGAACTCAAAAAGTCGAATGCATAATCCGAGCATGGAGAAAGTATTACAAAAATCTTAAGCCGTTTAGTCGATAATAATCTAGGATATCGGATTTCCCCAAACTAATAGCAAACAAAGGTTAGGAAGCTCGAGTGGACCGGGACAAAACACCGAACACGAGAGTCTTCAAAAATGTGGGTCAATCCTACAAACAATCACAAGCACAAACAACAAGAATCGGAAGAGTACAAGCCTCCTCACATCAAATGTTAGAAAATAGATAAGAAGATAGAAACGCTTGTTTTTGTTAACCGAGTCACGAGCTTGACTCGACCCCGAATTAAGTTGTCCATGGGGAAGCAAATGGAAGAGAAAATCTCAATCGGGCTTTCATTAATGTTTGGATAAACATATGAAAGTTCCATCCCGATGAGATGCCACCAGTTCTAAGTGGAGATGCTGGGGTCCAAAATGGTGTCTTCACTCTCGGTGGAGAGAAGTAAAGGAGAATCCTCAGGGTAGGTGAAATAGGGAAGAAAAGTTTGGATAACATAAGTGAAGGAAAGATAATTGCGATCCTTAAAGGATAAGTTCACATATGTTAGAGAAAAAGTAATTCGAGATAGAAATCTCTTGGATTGGACTTCAAAGAATATCCCCGGATCAAAAATCTTGTTTCTATTTCCGGAAGGAAAAGAAACTTCAAGATTGGATCCGAGGGAATCCAACATAAAGGTGGGATGGGTGGGCAACACATTAGGCACATGAACATGAGGTTCTCCCAAAATGTCTTCCATAAAAACGTTGGTCAACTCACCTTGATCGGGCTTAATTTCAAAATGAAACAAATCATACTCGGGAAGAGAGTTACCAGCATGAATAGTGGTACTGCCACTACTTGTCTCTTCTGTATGATATCTAAAAGACTCGAATTCGGGTAAAGAATTATCCGAATAAGATGGATAAGTATTAGACTTCTCAAAGAAAGAGTAACTATCCTTAATGGGGATAGGAAATAGGGAAGGAGACTTGAGCACACGATCAGGAGTAGGGTTGTCATTCAAAGATTCGATATTAGCAATAAGACGATTGATGTTCAATAATTTCTCTCAAAGAATAACGTCTTGGATCTGAAGAATATCTTCTAAGTCAATCTCTTCCTTCTCTACATCATTCACCTCCTCTAAGCTGACGAGCTCAGAATCGGGAGGTGATGCTTCAACGTACTTGATGTCTTCACCATAATCGTCATCACTTGAAGTATAATCATCGTTGGAATCAGATAAAATTTCAGAATGATCTTTTAAAGCATCAAAAGTAGAAGAATTATCACAAAAAGGCACATCACACGTATCGTCAGAAATACCCTTGAACTCACTTGGGATTGGGACGAGGTTCTCAACACTAGACTTTATTACTTTGTTTGATTCCATTTCCAAAATAGTGCTAAGATGCTCGTCCCCCATACTTAGAGAGTTATCAGGCTCCTCGATAGATAAGTCGGGTGTGAATGCATTAGCCAAAGAAATTTGAGGCGTTTTATTCAAAGGAATAATGCTCTTCTTGTGAATAACTTTAAAATTCTTCAAACACTCTGTAAAACGAGTTCTACGTTTAGAGTCTCTCTCTTGCAACACTTCTTCACTCGTTTCTTGAGGAGAATGATGAATGACGGGATACTACGGGGGTCGAAATTGGTCAAAACCAAAAGAATTAGAATTAGATAAATTTTGGGTCATCGGTTGATACTAAAAAGTCGCGTGAGGACCCCCGCAGTTCTCACAACAAAGATATTATTGTGGAAAACTTGGTGAAGTTAGTGGAAAATTATTATCGAAGTTTTGATCGAAGCACGAGTTCTGATTGTAAACAAACGAAACTTGAGTCAAACAATCGTAATCATAATGAGCATCGTTTCCACATAACTCACAAATATTTGTCTCGTACTGGGGTTGTGGAGGGTAGTTGGAAAAATTTTGAGATTCATTGAAAGAATTCGAATTTGGATTATAATCGAATGAATTTCCATCTCTTAAAGCGCAAAATGAACAAAATCCTCTTAAAAACGGGTAAGTCACAATGGAGGGCCGCACAACAAGGGTGTAGACGTGTCGCTTACCATACACCATGAAGTGCAATTTAAACAAGTTCCCAGTAGAAGATTAACACCACATGCGGACAACGAACATACATAACAATAAAAGCCATCACTTGGTTGTTCCACACCCACCGTAACTCACGTTGGTTAAATGCCGTCATAAAAAATAATAACACATTATAGAGGATAAAGAAGAAAGAAATTAAATGGATAAGAGGTAACAGAGAATATTTTTGGGCTTTTAAAAATAATTCATAAGAAAAAAAGGAATTTAAAACAAAAAAAAATTTTTGTTACCGAAATTAAACATGCACGGTTACTCTCTAAAAATACGTACAAGAACAGCGAGGAGTTGGTAAGACACGCGTTGCGCTATTTAAATAACCGCTTTCTCCTTTGGGTGATGTTGATCAAACCCGCCTTAAACTTTCCTTATAGCACGTAATCTAAAGGTGAGCCGTAACAACGATTAACAAATAGTTATTTTTAATATTAAAATAAAAGAAAATAGAAGTGTAAAATATTCACAAACGGAAAATAACTTCACGAGGATGGTTCTTCAAAAACACTAATCTTCGAACGAAACACGATAATCGTAACACACTTACTCGGCAGCGGCGCCAAAAATTTGATACAATCTTATCACACTATATATATAATATAATATATAAGTATATAAGGATTATATCAAATAATAGTATAGTAAGTATTTTCCGTCAGGTTCGAGAAATAAACTTTTAACCAAAGTAGTCTCAAAAACCTCCCGGGTCGTTTTCCCTCGACGAAGCGTGAATTGAAAATCGGTTAAGTCCGTGATCGCGCGTTTTGTTTGGTTTTAAAGATTATTGATTTGGTAAACTTTTTCTAATGCTAAATGACTATTAAAAAGAAAATGCTAAGGAAATTCTAAAACGAGAGTAATTTAAGCTAAAAACGAAGAAAACGAGAACGGATATGAAAACCCGTTCTTTAAAAAGTGAATTTTCAAAATATTAACCATACGAAAGCAAATTCCATACCTCACCCTAAAATATGACAAAAGAAAATTTTCTAAAAAAGAATTATATTTTTTGACTTTTATTTTATTTAATATGATTTAAAAACAGTTTTAATGAAAATTATTTATTAAAAATAGTAAACAAATTATAAAAATTATGAAAAAATACAAAAAAGTAACTCAAACTATGGTACGAGGTGCATGAAAAATAAGAACTTTGAAAAGTGCTGAAAGAATAAGCAGAAAATAAGCATATAAGAACTGATAAGCTAAAAAGGCTAAGTGACTATATAATTAAAGTGGTGCAACATGTGAATGAAAAAGTCCCCAGGGCAATTGGTTTGAGTGTGTGTTGTGAGGTTTATAAAAGGTGAGGAGGGTAGAGGTCCAGGGTTCGAGCCTTGCTCACCCTGGATTTCCCATCTTCCCTTTTTTTATTTTTGCAAAAAATTTTAAAAGCAAACTTTTAACACAGCTTAAAACTAAAATATTTTGTGAAAACTATTTTTTTGAAAGTTACTAAATAAGATGAAAACGGCTTATTGAAACAAACAGAGCACTTAGCTCTTTTTAAGCATTTTACTCAAACTAATGAAACAAAGAACCTACAATAAGCTAAGCTATGAATGAAATAAGCTACTACTACCTTAAATCTAATTTAATAAGCAAGTTTTAACTAAAAACAAGTAGAATGAATAAGCCATAAGCTTATAAATTCAAATAAGCACTTAAGAGGAAACTAGAAACCAAACAACAGATAGAGCAACTATATGCTTATCTTTAAATAAGCTAAAGGAACCTTGTGGACTTATAGCCTATACCTACTTAAAGCTTATTTAAAGGACTATCTAAAACTATAATCAGAAATGAATTTGAAATCTAAATAGGTTTTTTTTTTTACTATGAATAGTCTAAAGAAAAATCATACATTGCCTACTATTTTTTATGTTTTTTGAATTTTTTAAGAAAAGTAAAATAAGCTAAACCTAACCCTATTAAGCTAATGATAACTAAATATTAATCTAATAAGTAAATTTAAACATAAATTAAGCAAAATCTACAAGCTATAAGCTAAAAAAATCAAATAAGCACTTTAGCACAAATCTGGTTACCAAACAGACAAAATAGCAACTTTGAGCTTATTTTTAAGCATGCAAACAGAACCTTATGGTTATGAGACTTGAAAATCTCAAAGATAACCTTTTAGCTATTTAAAAACATACATTTAAAAATTTATTTTGAAATCTATATAAGCTAAGAAAAAGCTAGTTGAAAAAGCTATTTATGCAAAATACACTGTTTTGGTTTTTTATGAAAAGACAAAAGACAGATTTGTAAACTAAAAACAGATGGACAAATAAGCTAGTTATTATAAAATAAGCTCAAATAGATAAATTTTGGCCTATAAACTAATTGTGCACAAATTTTGAAAAGCTAATTCCTACTTTAACTTGCTGATTTTTCAGCTTGAAAATGGCCTATTTGCCTGTTTACTTGCTGATGCAGTTGACAAGTTAATAACCAAAACTTAAAACCAAAAGTGCAAGCCTAAGGACTTTCTTCTAACACTTTTAAAACAACTAAATAAGAACTATTGAAGCAACAAGCATAGATAGAACTGATTTGATCTTAAAATGCAAATAAACTTGATCTCATGATCACAGATTCAAACCAGCAATTAACAAACTTGATAAAAACTAGATTAATCCTAACTTATACCTTAAATTCTAGATATCAAACTTAATATGAGATTTAAACTAAGATTAAAGGAACCAATATCCTTTAACAGCACTAACTCAAGTTAGTACTGTCATTAGCCAAACACCCCTAAAAACCCCCCCCTTTTTTTAAGTAATCTAAATTCATATCAAACTAATGATATTGAGATTTAAAGCATAAATTCTTAATACCAGATGGTTCAAATGCGTACTAACAATCCAATGAGGCAAATTTTTAAGCTACTAAATAAGCAGAATCTATAAGCTGAAAAGTAATGCTACTTATTTTTGGATTTTATGACAGAAAATTAACCAACACTTGTAAACTAAGCAATATTCAAAGACAGATATTCAAAGGCTTAAATCTAAATGAAATAAACATATAAAAGACATAATAAGCATAATTAAAGCAGTAATAAGAACTAATAAACTAATTGATAAACAGAAAAGATTAACAAGAATAATAAGCAGATTTGATATGAAAAATTAGAGAATACCTCAACTCCTTGCTCAAAACAGGAGTAGTAAATCCTATTAAGCATCTAACCTACCCAGCTTATTCAATAAGCATTCTAAAATCCCATAAGTTCTTCTAATTCTAGCTTATCTTCCGGCTTATCAATTTCATTTTCAAACTGTCAAATCAACTAGTAAGCTCAGATAAGTTTTGTAAAAGCTTATTTGAACTTATTAAGGCTTTTGAGGAGAGTATGATCTTAATGTAGTTTATCTGGAATACTTAATCAAAGATGCTTATTTAGAATTAAAAGGTAAAACAGGAATTCACACACACACACACACACATATTTAAAAATATAAAACCTGAATTTAATAATAACTTAATTGTTATACAATACTTTGAAAAGAAATTACATGAAATAAGCTAACACTAAATAAGCTACCTAAATTAAGCTACTCCTATTCCTACTTCTAGATACTCATTTATGTGTGTTGATGCTTCTTTATATAGCCTTTAAAGGATGATTCTAGATCCAAGGATGCTCCCCCATCTTCTCATCTCGACCATTTATTCATAACTGCCTTCTAATTACTTTGATCCAAGCCGTCCATTTGTCACCACGTATCACAACCAATCAGTGAGCTCGAGATCGCCAACGTGTCATTCCCTTGTGTCAGACGTGTCAGCCATAGCTTCTAGAAGGGTTATCTTTTAATTTAAAAGAGGTAATTTTATTCTAGTAAAACTTGGGAACGATACGGTGAACAGTGGAAACTGTTCCCAACAAGCGCTTTTTTTGCATCTTTTCTATTTTTTGTTGACCCAGTCTGATTAGGGTTGAATTGGCCCTTATGTATACTTGGGCCATAGGTTTTTGGTTTGGACACATTTAAAATGGAAGGTTTTGGGTTAATATAAGACTTAACGACCGTTAGTCTTTTGATATAAATGGACTAACAGTGTTATTTATTTAAGGACTTATGGTGAAATGGGTTTAACATTAAGGTCTGTTTTGGAGTTTTAAGGGTTTTTTACTTTAGTGGTTGACAAAGGTGTGACCATTGTTGACTTTTTGTTGACCTTTTGCTAGAAAATTTCCGGCTCTTGTGCACTCTATCCGTTCTCGTGTTTGGCTTTGTCTGTTTTTGCTTTGATTATGTCCATTTCTTTAATATTCGTACCTGCACATATACAAACACAAAAACAAGCATATATTTGCCATTTTTATTATGCTTTTGGTCTTTTGGGATCGTTTTTCAAGGTAAAAGGTATGTGTAAAATAGCACATACCACCTGTCACAATTAAGCTAAACCCACATAAAGCTCACACCGTTGATTGTAATTTATCTTGGAAACTATATTTATATGTTTCTATCCCGGACTCTTAGCCTACGCCCAAACAACACCGAATTTGCAGCACATTAAATATGTATGACTAGATCTAGTTGAATGATAGGAAAAACACATAATTATATACATAAATGGGTATGAAGAGATAAACATAATCAACATGTAACATTTCTAAAATTTAGGTCATTTTACGACTCTTATTAATTGTCACTATTTATTTTGGTCCGATACGCGTTCACTTTTAAATTAACTTTTAAGATAAATCGCGTAGACTAGAAATAATCATTTAATGTAAACGGTCGTCAAATAAATTAAGGTTTACATCAACCAAGTAATATATAATTATTAAGAAGATAATTATGTACTTTGCATGTTTTATTTTTATTGGTCGCGTAAAAGGATTACGTTTTGCAATAAAATACATTCGGACACACCCCGAAAATACCTAGACTTACCTAGACTCAAACTAATACCCACTTTGAAACCTTAAATACAAAAATTAAATCAAATCTTGTGTTAATACTCACTAGGGCCAAATTATGGGACCAAAACAACTAGAAAATCTCCTAATATCTCCTAAGTATATGTACAACCTAGGATTAATTAAGACTTGTACTTAAATGTTCCTAGTTGGCCTAATACACATTGGATGACAACTTTTCTTGCTCTTTTCTCTTGGCTACCCACGGCTAACCATCAAAACCACACACAAATCCTTAAAAATCCTACCAATATCTCTTCAAGTACTTGTACATCCTAAGATTAATTAAGATATGTACTTTTGGTCTCTAACTAGCAAATACACAATGGTTAATAACCATTTGAGCCTCTTTTTCCTTGTTAACCGTGGCTACATGCATGTATATACATAAATCTTTAAGATTTTCCAAATCTTAGGTAACCTTGTACAAATATTGTGTAATTAAGAGTGGTACTTGAGTAGTCTTGCCAAAACCATGTGTGCTTAACTAGAAATCACCAAAACCACTTGGATTAGGGCACGGTTTGGTTTGTTTGTGTAACTAGAAACATGTAACCAAGTATTTGCCTAAAAATACTCACACAAACTCACCATATTACACTCTTGCAACCCACACATACACGAAACACTCTCTACTTTGCCTCTCTTCTTATTCGGGTCACAAACACACCCACTCACTTTGTTTCGAACCAACGAAGATCCACAAGGGTTTACACGAGCTAGGGTTAGGGATACACTAAACTTGGAAGCTTGGTTTATTAGTTTGGGACGTGTAGCATACGAGGGTAGTTTCATTTCGCACACACACTCGAACCAAAGCGTTAGGACAATTTGTAAGTCACGGTTTAACCCTATGATCTTTGTATTATATGTGTTTTTCCTTATTTACAAGTCTATGTGTCACGTATGTATATATATGATGTACTAGAATAATTTCGCGCATGTTAAATGAGGGGCGTACGAGTTATGCGCGATACAATCGAGTATAACGACTTGTGTGGTGTAAATGTGCAAGGAAACACGTAACATGTGGGGTATTAACAAGTGAAACTTTAAAACTTTCGTTTATATGAAACTTGGACCACGACGTATACCTTGTACGCAACTTTAAATAAAACCCATACGTAAACACTTGTTGTAAACGCGATACTAAGACTTGGGAACATACATGCGACGTTAATAAATGGTTGCATGGATGAACGCGACCTTGATGCATGCTAAAATGAGCTCACATAGGTTACTAGTATAATAACGGGTCCTAAGAAACACTAGAGCACTTAACGGGCCAAAATTGATTTCGTTAAAATCCAAACGACCACTATTAGGCCGAATAGGCCCAACAGGCCACGTCCACACAGCCACGGCTTATCAATAAGCACAACAAGCTTATTTAGAAGCCTAAAGTGCTTACCAAACTCTCATGGACCTTAGCATACTCTATAAAATCTAGCCGAACCCTTATGGGCTTGACGGCCCAATTTTGCGACCAACGAAAGCCCATAAGCTACAAATAAACCGGGACAGATTATTTGTGGGCTTAATCAGCTTACTAAACTTATATGGAGCATAGTAAGACCATTGGACCTTAAGGGAAAAAGCCCAAAAGCTTAGAATGGTTATCGGGTCCATAATGGGCCTAAAAAGCTCATTAACGAACACGACGGCTTATATAATAAGCCCCACATATTGAAAATAGCTTGAATTCCATAATGTCAAATTAGTCCCTCTTGTTTCATTCTTTTGTTCTTTTGTCTCATCAAATCTATAATTCCCAACACTAATAACACCTTGTATAACTATTTCGAGTTTGAGTTATTGGGCTCACAAGCCTAATAAGCTCAAATATGCTCACCCAAGCTTATTTTTCAACCAAACAGACTCAACTGGGCTTATTGAATATGGGAGATAAGTTGAAATCAATAGGAAACCCAAATGGACCTTTTTGCAAACTTTCAGTAAAGGTTGTTGGGCCAACGAGCCCAATAATCTCAAAATAAGCTCATCTGAGCTTATTAATAAGCCAAACTGATTTGTGTAGCTTAAATAAGTTTAACAAGTGCTTTTGTGCTTTTTAAAACTTATCCGGACCTTTAAAACACTTATTGGACCTTAACGGACCCAATAAGGTCCATTAAGCTAAAATAAGCTCTCCCGAGCTTATTTATAAGTTGGGGCAGCTTATATGGCTTATTGGAGCTTAATGAAATCTAATGTCACTGGTTAGAACTTAATTTGAGTTAAAATGCGATTTTTACAAGTTAAGGGACTAAATGTGTCAATTTAGAAACTTGAGGGTTTAAAACTGCCAATTCACTATTTTAGTTAATTGAGGGACTGTTTATGACACTTCTGAAACTTAAGGGGCTGTTGGAACATATAAAGACCTAAAGTGTAAACTTTGTAAAAGTTGGAGGACTAAACATGTACAAGTGAAAACTTAAGGGTCTAAAGTGTAAATGTGTTTTGTAATTATAGAAAACCTAAGGGTATTTTATAAACAAAAGTGATTTTATAAACACTTAACGAATCGAACGAATTATATTCAGATAGTATACCAATTAACCTACGGCCTAATAAATAAGAATATTTATTAGTAACGTTTATACGTATACAAGGACATGTGAAATCGTATACATTCCCAAGAGCCATCAAGTGAATACAAATACATTAAACATGTACACCACCACACAAGTGATAACAGTATATATAAACTAGCAACTTATTGTAGTTTATACATTGAGTCTTTAGCCTAAATTTGTAGACTAAGACTTGACCGTATTTACATAGGTATTTGACGGTGTGATTCATTTCTATACTTGGATATATATTTATCATTCAGAACACTACCTTCTAAGGTGAGTTCATAGCCCTATGTTTTTATAATTTCTTAAATGATTTACATCCTTGGGGTGAGAACATGCTTGTTTTACAAATTGGACACAAGTGTACATTTTATACAATGATTACGTGTTTACCTAAGTAGCGATAACCCACTGAGCCCTTTATCATGAACTGTCAATTACTGGATTGTGAGCGCAAATGTTATAAATAGATCTATTTGGGATTGACATCCCCGTTTGGGTGAGTAGAGCTCACTGTGCCGGTTTGGCAGACAACAAACGTATACCATGTCGGATTTGGGATGTTGCGGGTTAGAACATCATTCACGGGCATTCATTGGCAATTTTTTGCATTCATACATGTCGAGCTTCAGTGTCATGAGCTTAGGAAAACGTAATTACTTTTTATGATGTTTGTATTTGTTGCTTAATCATACACATGGAAATCTTGCGGTCCTACTATTGATTTACATAAACCTATGAATTCACCAACTTTATGTTGATATTTTAAGCATGTTTTCTCAGGTCAATAAGGCACGGGGTGCTCAGATACATTGGGGTCACTCTTTGGAAAGAGTTCGTACTAAAGATTTGGGCGTATTACATTTTGGGAACATTTGTTATAAACCCGAAATCTTTACTTATATTGTCAAACAATTTGAAGCCATGTGCTTATGTACATGAACAAGTATTTTGTTAATCCATTGTATCTTTTATAACGACATGTTAGTGGGCGTTCTCATTATCTTGTGATATTGATCTATGAGTAACGCCTCGGATATTCAACATTCCGTGTACCCAGATTTAGGGGTGTTACAGATTGGTATCTAGAGCCAAGGTTATAGAGAACCAGGTCAAAAGTTTTGTCTGGACTATAACTATTTTCAAACACTGGTTTCACAAATGGGATTTGTGAGGGACATACATGCATTACTTGTTTACATCTAGCACATATATGCCTACATGATACACACTTTTTTACATTAGTAGGGTACTAAGTGTTACTTGATTGATATATGCGTATATTTAAAATATACTAAGTATAGTACTATAAGAGTCTTATAGATATAACATAGAGACCACTCTTATAATTAAAGCCTATAGACATATCATACCGATCTTTCCTATAAGTAATATTTATATAGGTTATTTTTGCTTTTTGCAGTAGTCATGTCTTCTGCGACATCTGCGGTTACCTACACTTCCGTTTACACCAACTTTGAGCCCGGCAGAGCCTTTTGGGGAGCCGATGATGAGGAGATATCTGAGGGAGGCATCCCACGGGTCATCGTATTAGGATATGACGGACTCCCGATGCAGCCAGTAGCCCCACCATCACCGGATTACATACCAGGCCCAGAGGATCCACAGACACCGCTAGTTCCTCATGACGAGGATGAGCATGAGCCTATGTTCGTACAAGCACATGATCCTGACTACGTGCTAGAGCCTATATACCCTGAGTATATACCATTGGAGGATGACCATGAGTTTCCAGCTGAGGAGCAGCCATTGCCTCCTGTTGATTTACCTACTACTGAGTCACCCGGATATGTTACTGAGTCGGATCCTGAGGAGGATCCAGAGGAGTACGAGGATGATGAGACAGAGGATGGTCCGGTTGACTATCCTATGGACGGGGGAGATGATGGAGATGATGATGACGGCGATTCATCTAGGGATGACGCCAATGATGAGGATGAGGACGAGGAGGAGGAGGAGCACTTAGCTCCGGTCGACTCTACTATTGTTGTACCTGTTGATGAGCCTATTTTCCCACCTGAGGGAACAGAGCCTGTTATACCACCACCCTCCACTGACATTACTATTGGGGCTAGGATTACCGTCCGGCCGCAGACTTCCATATCCCTTCCACCAAAGGCAGAGGTTGAGAGACTTCTGGCCATGACTAGTCCATCACCGTCACCACCTATCTCACTATCACCACCCTCTGCAGGGGAGCGCCTTGTTAGGAGCATGGCCCCACCTATACATTTATCACCACTACCTATGCCATCACCATTACTACCATCATCTGGGTGTCCAACCCAAATCCAGACACTCATGATAGCATCCACTCAGGCTCTCATTGATACAGTTACTGCCGTATTACCAGTACCTCCACTACCACCATCTCTATACATACCACCACCTATTGACCATAGGGACGAGATTCTCGAGTCTGAGCAGCCACCTCGCAAGAGGTTGTGTTTGTCCACTCTAGGCTCCCGATATGAGGTTGGAGAGAGTTCTACTGCTAGACCTACCAGAGGTCGGGGGATAGATTATGGGTTTGTCAGCACAGTAGATGCTGAGGAGAGGTGACAGGGGATTAAAGATGTTAGGTACGGTGTTAGGGATACTTAGGTAGATCCAGCAGAGGCAGTGCCTGAGATAGCACTGGTGACCCTAGGAGAGGTCAATACTAGGGTCACAGAGCTTGCTGAGCTCCATGAGCATGATACACAGGACATGTATGCTTTACTAGAGGATACTCAGGATAGTAGGTCTCGTATATCACAGCGAGTCGATATGGACTCGCAGCAGGTCGATCTACTTATGGGGGATAGGATGACTCTCCAGGAGACAGTATAGATGGTGGAGGAGGAGACCTATGCTTCCCGAGAGGCTTGGGCACACTCGATAGGATTGAGTCAGACAACTCATCAGGAGCTTTAGACCCATCGTGATCATGTGCATGCATACGAGACCCATCTTCAGGCACACCAGACACAGCTACAGCTGCAGAGTACTCTCATTCAGACACAACATCAGGTACATGAGAGTCGCTTTCAGATACATCAGGCTGAGTTAGCAGCACTTTGAGAGACTGACCGTAGATGTTAGGCACAGATGGTAGAGACTCTCTGAGTCATTAGAGATATGAGGCGAGAGATGAGCGACATGTAGGCCGAGTTGTTAGCACTGCGAGGGCAGCAGAGGAGAGTTAGACAGCTAGGACCAGAAGCTAGGGTTCCAGATCACCAGGATGCTTCTAGGGATGCTGACAGTCACATCTAGTGATTTATGTTATTTTATCTTGTTAGGTTATTGTACAGGCATGTTAAGTATTAGGGGTTTTCCGCGTTAACATAGCCTTAGATCTTTTGTATTGTATTATGTGTAATCCGACAACTATTTCATGTAAAATTTTCAAAGTTATGAATGAAATGGATGTTTTATGTTGTACTATATACCTCTCTTGTGTTGACATCTCATCTATACACTATTATATTCTATCATATAACCTCATGTTTTATCTTTTGTGATCTAGACAAATCATGGCACCTACGACCAGAAGAGGACCAAATACCCCTGTTAACAACACCAACCCGAACAACATGACTCCAAAATCCATCCAAGCAATGATTGACCAAGCTCTTTTATGAAACTCCACCAATAGAGATGGGAGCCACAGTTCGCACGAGGATAACCGAAGGAACATGCAAACTGCGTGCCCTTGCTATTACACTGACTTCATGAAGTGTCAACCTTTGAACTTCAAGGGAACTGAAGGCATGGTCGTCGCAGCAGGCTGAGATGGCAGCGCTTCGAGAGACTGGCCGTAGGCGTCAGGCACAAATGGTAGAGACTCTCCGTGTGATGAGAGACATGAGGCGAGAGATGGGCGACATGCAGACCGAGTTGCTAGCACTGCGAGGACAGCGGAGAGCTAGACAGCCAGCACCAGATGCTAGGATTCCAGATCACCAGGATGCTTCAGGGGATGCGGACAGTCACGTCTAGTGGTTTATGTCATTTTGTCTTGCTAGGTCATTGTACGCATGTTAAGTATTAGGGGTTTTTCCCCGCTAGCATAGCCTTAGATCTTTTGTATCGTATTTTGTGTAATCAGAAACTATTTCATGTAAAAAATTTCTAAGTTATGAATGAAATAGATGTATTATGTTGTACTATATACCTCTCTTGTGTTAACATCACATCTGTAAATTATTATGTACCTTGTTATGATTGTGACCTCACGTGTTGTCTCTTATGATTTAGACGAATCATGGCACCTGCGACAAGACGAGGACCGAATACTACTCCTAACAACACCAACCCAAACAACATGACCCCGAAATCCATCCAAGCTATGATTGATCAAGCCCTTCTGTGAAACTCCACTAATGGAGATGGAAGCCACAGTTCACACGGGGATAACCGAAGGAATGTGCAAACTGCGCGCCCTTGTTTTTATGCTAACTTCATGAAGTGTCAACCTTTGAACTTCAATAGGACTGAAGGCGTGGTCGGTTTGACTCGGTGGATTGAAAAGATGGAGTCAGTTTTCAATATCAGTGGTTGTACGATTGAGAATCAAGTAAAGTTTGCCACCCGCACTCTGTTAGGTGCTGCTTTGACTTGGTGGAACGGTCAGATAAGAACCTTAGGTCCCGAGCATAGCAGAGACTTGGGAATACTCAGAAAAAGAATATCGACCAAGTATTGTCCGCAAGGTGAAATCAAGAAACTAGAAATCAAGCTGTGGAACCTAAAGGTCAAGGGGAACGATGTTCCAGCATACACTGAATGTTTCCAAGAGCTAACCCTGATATGTACCAAGTTTGTTGCCAACGAAACCGAGAAGGTTGACAAGTACATCAGTGGACTTCCTGACAACATTTATAGGAACGTCAAATCTGCCAGACCCAAGACGTTGAATGAGACTATTAAGTTGGCCAAAGACTTGATGGATCAGAAACTCCGCACCTACGCAGAAAGGCAGTCTGATAATATAAGGAAGGCTGATGATTCATCCAGAAACAACCATGGTCACCAACAACAACCCTTCAAGAAGTAGAATGTCGCCAATGTCTACAATATAGGGACAAGCAAAAAGAAGCTGTATGGGGGATCTTTGCCCAAGTGCACCAAGTTCCATTTTCACCACAATGGCCCGTACACCCAGAAGTGCCACAAGTACAACAAGGTAGGGCACTTTGCCCGCGATTGTAAGAGTCACTGAGCAACAACAAACTTTTGCTAAATACCTCAGAAGGGCAATGGGGCAGCTCCCAAAGGGAATGGTTGTTTTGAGTGTGGAGCACCAGGGCATTTCAAGAGAGATTGTCCTAAGTTGAAGAATAAGGATGGAGGGAATGGGAATGCACAAGGTTGGGTGTATGCAGTTGGGAATGCAGAGAAGAGAGGGAATGCATCGGGAAACCCGGATTCCAATGTTGTTACGGGTACGTTCCTCTTAAACAACCACTATGCATCTATCTTATTCGACACTGGTGCCGATAGAAGCTTTATATCCACTGCATTTAGTTCCCTGATTGACATCGTCCCAACTCCATTAGATAATAGTTTTTGATGTAGAACTAGCTAATGGGAAAATAGTCAGGATAGATAAACCCTTATATTACGGGTTGCATCAAAATTTCTTAGGCCCTCCATTCACATAGATCTAATGCCGTAGAACTGGGTAAGAATTCGACTGTCATTATCGTAAAGGACTGGTTAAGAAGATGTCACGCCGTGATCGTGTACATGAGAAAACTTGTTCAAGTTATCCCTATGGTAAAGAAACTTAGACTTTTTTTGAGGACCGAAAGTAGCAACTGGAGAGAATCTCGGTTGACGGTTACTCATGTTTCAAAAGCTCAAGAGTACGAAGGCGAAGGGATGCCAGTCTTTTGGCGCAGATATCCGACAAGAAGAGAAGGACAATCGAAGAAAACAAATTAAAGGAGCGTACAAACGTCCTAGACTTTCCTGAATGTTTCCCGAGACTTATCGGGTCTTCCTCCGGCTCGACCAGTGGAATTTCAGATCGATCTGATTCTAGGAGCCGCACCCGTAGCTCGAGCACCGTATCGATTATCTCTATCCGAAATGAAGGAATTATCGGAGCAACTACAAGAGCTTTCCGACAAAGGATTCATAAGACCTAGTTCCTCACCTTGGGGAGCCCCGATCTTGTTTGTCAAAAAGAAGAATGGGTCATTCAGGATGTACATTGACTACAAGGAGTTAAATAAGCTGACAGTGAAGAATCGTTATCCACTCCCCGAGGATCGACGATTTATTTGATCAACTCTAAGGATCCAGTATTTATTCGAAGATGGCTCGAATCAGGATAAACCACTAAGTACGAGAGCAAGATATTCCAAAGACGGCATTCCAAACTCGGTATGGTCAATTTTTTTTTTTTTTTTTTATTACGAGTTCCAGGTTATTCCATTCGGACTGACAAACGCACTGGGTATTCATGGACCTCATGAACTGAGTGTGCAAGCCTTACTTGGATAAGTTCTTAATTGTCTTCGTCGATGACATACTTATTTATTCAAAGGACAAGAAAGAGCATGAAGAACATCTTAAGGCCATTTTGGAATTGCTTAAGAAGGAGAAGTTGTATGCTAAGTTTTCAAAATGTGAATTTTGGATTCCAAAGGTATAATTTCTCGAGCATGTCATTAATAGCAGAGGCATACACGTGGATCCAGCCAGATCGAATACTATTCAAAGATGGGAGACACCTAAGCACCGTAGCGAGATCTGCCAATTTTTAGTTCTTGCTGGTTACTAACGAAGGATCAGACAAAGGATTGATTGACGGTGATAGTGGGGGGAGGGGGGGAAAGGATTAAATTTAGGAGGATAGGGGATTTTTTGGGATATTAAATGGGAAGGGGGGGGGGGGGGGGGGGGGGGGGGGGGGGGGGGGGGGGGGGGTGGGGGGGGGGGGATAGGGGGGATGGTGGGGGTGGAAGATTGCTAAATCAATGACGAAGCTTACTCAGAAAGGAATCAAGTTTGACTGGGGTGAAAAGGAAGAAAACGCATTTCAGTTGATAAAGCAAAAGTTATGCAGTATGCCAATTTTGGCTTTACCTGTAGAATTCTAGTAATCTTATGTTCAAACCAAGAACAAGAGTGAGATGTTGGTTGTAATGTTAGAGATAGAATGGATGGAATGAATTAAGTGTATTATGATAAAATTTACAAATGGAATAAACCACCCTCTCCAAGGCTAGGATAGGGGCCATTAATATAGGTCCTATAGCCGGGCCCATGGGTATGATGGCTTCACATGGGTCTTGGCCAAACTAGATTACTAATCGAATTATTACATAATCTAAGAGCCTAAGACTGTTACAACTTGGAAGTGACCGACACTTTTGTGTTTCCAACAATCTCCCCCTAAGGGAGGTCACTCCAATTTACAAAACTTTAAACCTAGCATACTATGCTTCATCTTTATCTTTAGTCTTGTACTCATAACTTTCTCATGAGGGAATATTTATGATGAAGTGTCAATGACTTCTGGATTAAGCTTGTTCCTTGGAATCTTTGTATTTGACATTGTGATCTTGAGCATCTTGAGATCATCAACCAAGCACAATCTCTTCGCCATCTTGTAACTTTGCCATCTTGTGGACTTGCGACTTCTGGACCGACATGCTCATACCTTTCTTGATTTGTTGATTTGGAAAGCTTTAATGTTGCATCTTTCTTGAAATTCTTTAACTTTAACACTTCGTCACTTTCGAGAAAGACGTTCGTAAATCAAGTTACTGGAACTTCCTGTTGAACTCTTTGACTTAAAACTTCGTCACTTCAAGAAAGACGTACGGTATCAGAGTAGCGGAAGTCTTGAAACATGTACTTGAGCTTTCATGATGTCTTTATGTTTTGTCAGTCGGGTATGAGCATGTGGCTATAGATCTTGTGAGTCAGCTGGAATCAGGTACCTCCACCTCCATCTTTAAGTATCCTGCATTAAAACAGTTAGCAATAAAGCGGGGGGACGAATATGGCTTTGTCATTCGCCCGGGTTTGGTTGGAGTAACCTTCGAATCCGTGAGGATCGACCTGTGATCAGATAGATTCAATTTAAGAAGAATCTTCTTGACAGGATTTCCAGCTGTAGTATTGAATCTTTCTAACACATAAGTATTAGATTCATCGTACTCAGCATGTTCTCATTATCGGAACGTCTCAAAGCAGACAGACGATAAAGTGAACCAGTGATTACTATCTCTACCGATTGATAAAGGAAATTGATTTGAAAATCATCGTGTATCACTTGCAAATTTTTTTGTGACACACCGAAGAGTGTTTAATCATTTTCAAAAATTCCTTAAAAACCGTTGATCCATTTACTGAACAAGTTTGATCTTATAGAATCGCACCAACGTTTCTTTTCTAGTTGTCACAATTTTGATTCATAAAGAATCTCATAAAAAAAAGTTTAACCTACCCATGAGCCTTGATTGATGTTGGCTCAAGCGGAGATATCCATCTTCATATGTGAGAACTAAGTCTCACTCAGGATGTTCTGGCAACATCACATGATCTTGCGTAGGACTCTAATGATATTACTTTATATTCACATTGTGTGAGATGAACAAGCTAAATTATAACACGTGTCCTAAGATATTAATGATGATCCTTTTGGCTCTAGACTCAATATGCACTTTTAATTTTTATGATCTAGGCTGGAGCTGAGTGCCTACCTTTTTCAATATCACTGACAACTCGAAGTGAGAAGTCAATAGAAAATGAGACAGTATCTCCGTAAGTTTTGAAACAAGTCTTTCCGACTTTGAGTGGCTTGGGAGGGGTTTGTGCATGGCGTCACTGGGTCCATAACTGTCTTCAATGTCAGACTATACCTGAGTGTTTTTGACAGCGTATGTATTTGTTGCAATTAAACATGCTAAACCTCTAGAAGGAACAATGTTCTCTAGATTGAAACTGTACATATTGTTTTGTCTGGGGATTATAAGTAAGACTTGATTTGCATCAGGTAACTTAAATTCAGGAGACAAAAACAAGACATTCAGAGTAGTGAAAAGAACTTTGTTCTTCTTGTCACAAATCTATGACACATAAAAGAGATTGAAATGCTGTAGTTCTTTCACAAAGCACACACCCTCAAAATCTAACTTTCTTGTTTTTATTTTACCTTTACCAGTTATGTAACCTTTACATTCTCTAAAAGCAACCGGACCACCATTAAAGTCTTGATATTCAGCAAGGTAGGCCTTGTTTCTAGTCATGTGCCTGGAACATCCACTATCAACAATTCCTTTGTTCTGTAAAGCTCTATGTGGATAATCCTGCACATTGAATATAAGAGATTAGTTTCTCTTAGGGACCCAAGCCTGTTTAGGCTTGAGTCTGCCTAGTGGATCTTTGAAAGTAGCACAATTTCTAGGACTTGATCCACCATTCTATTTAGAGATTTTGTGCCAGTAATGTCTTTTTGGTCTCCAATTACAACCTGCTGAGGGCTTAACAGTAGTTTCCCTTTTTCCACCAACAGCACTAACTGCATTTACCTCAGCAGTATTAACATTTTGTTTTGAAAAATCTATTCTAAGTGATGTTGTTCTATTCAATGACTTTCTAAAAGGTGAAACAGATTTATAATAATCACTCTTTGGTCTAGCATTATTCACAATAGGCTTAACAGTATTAACTATGTTAGCAGCATTAATGGGTACTGCCTGTCTGTTAACATTATGCCTAGCGGTATTAACAGTGTTAGTACTGCTAGCTCTAGCAGTATTAACTGATTTTTTTTCAATAAGTATTAAGAAGAGCAATGAATACTAAACTTTGATTTCTATTAATCTGCTTTAAGCGTTACAGATTACTAACTATGAGATATGATTGTATGAGATGAGATCTGTGTGTTATCAATGTGTTTATCATCTCTCTAATGTCGTAGGGTTCCTTTTATAGACCAAGGATAAACCCTAATAGGCTTACAAAAAGCGTAAAAGATAATACATATCTTTTCCTACAATATCTCATACATATCTCTTAAACGGTACTAACTATTTTATACTAACAATACTAACTATCTGAGCAGTACTTAACACTTTGTACTGTCAGTACTAACTATAACTAGCGGTACTAAGTATAGAACTAACGGTAATAAGTTAGGAATATACAATTCCCAACATTACATGATAGTGATGATATAAATTATAACACCAAAGTCAACTAAGTCCCGGATGTCACAATTATTCCCTCTAAGTAGTTGAAATGATAACACCTAAGTCAACTAAGTCCCAAATGTAGACATTTCTTCCTGCAAGATACTGACTATTTAAAGGAATCATCATACCTATGTGTACCTCTTTCATTAAACAATTCTACCCTTTTAATAATAAGCTTAGTGATTAACCATTTGAGGAAGCCTTTATTGAATCAGTAACCAATCTTCTCACGCTTAGAATAAATCCTCTTACAACACTTCCCGCCTAGTATCTTAAATGATGCATACTTGAAATCACAAGATATCTCTACCCCCATGTAGTTGAAATAGTACACCCGAAAGTAACAAGTTAAACACTGATTTTCTCTGCGGTTATGACATTTGTCTTCCCGGAATAACCTAAAATAAGAATAGGGTATGAATTCTATCATGTGAACTCATTATCTTTCTTGTATATCTATTCCTTCCCCCTTGCTGGTTTCGATACCTCGGAATCAGCAAAACCTAGTACACACGTATACTAGAGATCGTGTTCGAAGAATTGATAAGCTTAAATCTATTCCGTGAGAAGCAACTAAGTCTTAAATTGCAAATAAGTCCATAAAGTTTGAAACATATGACATATAAAGCCCTTTTAGTTAATATAAATTAACTCTCCTTTAAAATGTTATCCGTCATTATAAAAAAACTTTATCTGTTTATTCCGTGACTTATTTTGAAAGACCATTTTAATAGATTATTTGATGACGAATTCTCCCCCTTAAATAATGACCCGTTTTCTATTTAAAGAGTTGTAGTCATTGAGTGAGTGGTTGAATTGTCTGTGAAAATCTTTTTGTTATTACTGAAAACACTGATTCATTGTGAAGATAACTTTTTACCAATAAAAATAAGATTTCTCTTATTTTGACAAATAAATGCACTGACACGTACATTAATTTGTATAAAGGAAGCACGGGTTGTGATGCAAAGTAATCACAAGCCTTTGCATGGTCATAAAGTAGACCATGCCCGAGAATAAATTCCCGTTGAGAGGTCAAGTTTCCTTTATTGATGGAATACTTGCCTTTAACATGATGACCGGGTTGCTATCTGAATAAATAACATGAGCCATTTTGGCTGTTTTGAAAACATTTAGAACTTCGTTTTTATTTTTTTTTTTTTTTTGTTTTTTTTTTTTTTTTTTTTCTTTTTTTTTTTTTTCTTTTTTTTTTTTTTTTTTTAGTTTTTTTTTTTTTTCTTTTTTTTTTATGCTCAAACTTCATTTACAGCCTTGTATCATTATTGAATGACATTTCTAAGACCATAAATGTTATCGATTTCAGGACATGCCATTATTACCTCTTTTTATATTTTCTCATTTTTTAATTTTTTTTTTGTTTTTAAATTTTATATTTTTGTATTTTGTTTTTATAAAAATTTGAAAAATGAAAAATCTTTTTGGTTTTTATGGTTTTAATATATTATACATATGATATAGGATATTGATAGGTACCACTACTATTCTTCAATTCATCTGCCAATGGTTTCAGAGTCTCCGCGTAAAACTTCGCTTTCCCAGCTTGTGATCAGAAATTTAATTCTTTTTCGGACACAATAGCTTTAGTGAGATGTTTGCGCCAGTTGATATCGTATTGACAAAGTAAAAGTTCGATCACCTTATTCTCAACATGCTACTTGATAAAGTGAAATCTGATGTCTATATGCTTGGATCTGGAATGTTGAACGTTGTTGCAGCATAAAGCAATAACGCTGTTGTTATCACAGTACATTAGAATTTTATTGAATCCAAAGCCATAGTCGATAAGCTGTGATCTCATCTAAAGGATTTGAGCACAACAGCCGGACAAAGCAATATATTCAGCTTCTGTACTGGATATCGCATCGCTTTTCTGCCTTTTAGACGACCAGCTAACAAGTCTATCACCCAAAAGTTGCATACTACCAGAAGTGCTACGGTGTGTATCTTGACAACCTGCATGATTTTCGCATCTGCAAAATGCTGTTTAGAGCAATTCGAAGAATCCTTCGGATACATATACCCGATGTATGTTCCTTTTAGATACCGAAAGATCCTTATTACGTCATTTAAGTGTTTTTTTGTAGGCCGAGCCTGATACCGGGCACACATGCATATAGCAAATTGTAGGTCAGGTCTACTAGCTGTAAGATAAAGGAAGGTGCTAATCACACCATGATAGTGTGACAGATCTACGGCTTTCCCTTCTTTATCCTTATCCAGTTTGGATTTCTCTACCATTGGAGTATCCACTGGGTTGCAAAGAGTCAAAAACCGTATTCTTTAAAGATGCAAGGGCAATTTTGTTGGTTAATAAAGATGCCTCTAGGATTTTGAGAAATCTGTAGTCCTAAGAAAAATGAGATTTTTCCCATCATTGACATCTTAAATTTGGAACACATGATTTTAGCAAATAGGTCACAAAGTTCAGGTGTAGAAGCAGCAAAGATAATATCATCGACATATATTTATACCTTAAGTAATTCCTTGCCTTCCCTACGGATGAACAATGTAGGATCCACTGAACCTTTGGAGAAGTCTTGGGATATCAAGAATGAAGACAACATATCATACCATGCGTATGGAGCTTGTTTCAACCCATAAAGAGCTTTCTTTAGCTTATACACGTGATTAGAGTTATCTTTATCCACGAACCCATCCGGCTGGCTAACATAAATATCTTCCCGAGGATGACCATTCTAAGAAAACGCCGTCCTCTAGTATCTCCATTTGGTAGCGACCAATCGTTCATATGAGCAACAAACGAGAGAAAAATCCTTATAGCCTTTAATCTTGCAACCAGAGCAAAAGACTCTTCAAAGTCGATTCCCTCCTCTTGACGGTAACCACGGGCTACTAATCGAGCTTTGTTCTTTAAAATTCCTCCCAGTTCTTCTTGTTTCACTTTGTAGATCCATTTCAAAGTAATTACCATAACTTTGTCTGGTCGGGGTATGAGCTCCCATACCTCAAGTCGTTCAAACTCAAATTCGAGTTCTTCTTGCATGCTATTCATCAATAGCTTGAGTCAAAGCATCTTTATATGTCTTGGGTTCAACAGCACTAAGGAAAGCATCGTACTAACAGAACAGAGCTTGTTTATGTAATTATAGCCGAGTGGAAACTGGTCTAGCGAGTTCAATTCGTGTATGTTTTCAGAAGTGGAAGATGATTTCCATAGTCCAGATTGCTATTGTGTTCAGAAATTTTGTGATCAGGGGTGCACAATTCGTATGATAGTGTCCGATGTTAAAGGTTGATCCAAAAGGAGACTTCGTTAGAATTGGAACACTCGAAGTATGGTTAATTACCTCTATGTGCAAACTGGAAATATCCATGATTAATCTTATATCAACATCGATCGAATGACAGTGGTTCAGTTTTGGGTGGTTGTTTGAGAATTAACTTGGAGATGGTGGCATCTTAGACAACTGTAGTTTATGAAGGTCAGATCGGTTTGAGTCAGCAGAACTGAGCAATTACTTCATAAGTAGGAGCAAATCAACCTTCAGGAGCTAGATGATAAACACTTAGGTGAAGGATTGAGAAATTATCAACAACGACTAAATTAGCATTATCCCAGTCAGTTCACCGAAGGTTGGATAATAACGGTTTTTCGTTAAAGGATAAGGGTTTGGTGAGCTCATGAACTGATTGTTGCAAGTAGTCATTTCATGAAGTGCATTGTCTTGAACTGCTTGTGTTAGAAGCCATCGCAGTCAGCTCATCAAGAAGTCAACGTGAATGTTGTAATTAATTCGTCTGTACGTCTGAGAGTAAATATGGAATGCTTCTTCGTTGGTGCTTTAACCAATGAATAATATTCCTATATCGGCCTTCGGTTGTAAACTTGTCCAAGTTCGCGCTATCATGCGTTGGTTAGCAGAGGTGCACCAAACACACTGAAGATTCAATAGGTCGTGGAGGTTTGTTGTGCAGATGTTTGTATGGTGTTTTACAGATGTCGATGGCGTATCATGGAACTAATTTTGGGTATAACAGGCTGTAGCAACCGCTTTGGCCCATAGAAATAAAGGAGCTTTTGCATAAATTAACATAGTGCGGGCTGCTTTAATTAGAGTACAATTTCGTCTTTCAACAACACCGTTTTGCTATGGAGAGCGGGCAGAGATGTTTCTGAGAGATGCCAACCTTCTCATATTTTTCACGAATTGTCTATTAAAACTCAGTTCCATTATCTGTTCTGCTGCGTCAGTACGGTTTCCTTAAGTCGTATTAGAAATCATCTTCAAAATTTGATATAAAAGTTGGAAGCTTCATTTTTGATATTTTTTTTTTTTTTTTTTTCCTTTTTTTTTTTTAAGCATTTAACCATGTAATCGAGAGTAATCGTCGAAAATAACAAGGATGTACTTTTTTCCATTGACACTCGCGACATGCATTGGTCCACACAGATCCATGTGTAACAGATACTTGATTGGTGTCCTGAGATTTGGGTTTGTGGGGTTTCTTCGTGCTCTTGCCTAATGCATATGCAGTACCAAATGGTCCTTTTCAAACTTGATTTAGGGAGAGACCACGAACAAGACCATGGTTGGCACGATGATTAATAGCTCCGAAGTTTCTAAATGAGAGAGATGGGACCGATGCCATAACAGACTTGGTTTTAGGGCCTTTGTCAAGAGGCAGATAGGAGAGACGCCATCCATATCCCTAAGAGATAGTGTATAAAGATTGTCCTCGAGATCCAGTTAATAAATCAACACCTTCTAGATTGCGAATGTAGCAGGTGTGTTGATGAAACGCAACTTCGAAGTTATAATCACAAAATTATCCACAGGAGTAGATTATGCACATCTTAAACGTTTATAAACCCTTGATAATGTAAAATTCCCAATCTGACCCCCCAGTTTCATTTAAACCCATAATCTTTGCTACATGATCATTACTGAATTTGACTGTACCCAAGAACTTATTGACGAAATTGGTGAGCTGAGAGCGATCTTCGGTCATATGCTTGGAGCAGCCAGATTCCAAATACCAGAGGACAATTTGGACACCTAAATTTATCAAAGAGAGGAAGATGGAACTTTGGAAAAAACTTTGGATCCCCGGATTGACTGGGTTCGAATGTTAGCAGTTACAGATTTAATAACCTTATAATTGTTAATAGGAACACTAGTTTTAGACTTCCTAGGCTTCCTTGAGTAAACCAACGTGACAACAAGTTTAGGTGTTTTATTATCTAGAGCAGATGATTTCCTAAGGGGCACTTCAGTAGTTGTGGTAATCCTAGTTAAAGGGCACGCATTTCCTACTATAGTGAAGGTCCGACCAGTAGGTCTCCAGATATATCCAATATTGGTAAACACCTTTCCTGTTGGTTTCCAAACTTTCTCTTTGAATTTTTCTTAACAGATCTAGATTTAGCACGAGCATTCACATTATTGATAAAATCAAGAACACACAAATCATGATTATCAGAAAGCATGCAAAATTACAATTTACACATTTTATTAAAATTAAATTTATTATTTTAAAACCAGTCAGAATTCGCATTAAGTTGGTATGCTGCACAGGGCAGTTCCTTTCGGTCTCAACAACATGATTCTGTTATTTTTCAAACTAGATTTAACTTTCCTTAGGGTGGGCTTCTACTTTATTCTTCAGAATTCTACTTTGTGTTTGCTGAATCTTATCTTTCTTTGTATTGCCTGAAGGCTGTGATCTGCTAGCACTAGTAGACTGTTTTACTCCTGTAGAAGACAACATAGGTTTGTTAGAAGCTAGGTTTGAGGTATGGGCTATTTTTGTGTTTCTTGAGGATGTGACGGGCTCAGTGAATCTATACTTGTTTGACTTTGTTATCGGGGTTACAACCACTAATTGTTCTCCAGAACTGTTGATACTAGGACAAGTTTTACTAATTTTAGAAATCATCTCCTAAATTAGTTTAGTATACTTACCGGCAGATTCTAAGAGTGGATCTAAGGGATAATTAGTTTTAATATGATCGACTAGATCCCTAAGAACTGCGACTTCTTCCCGAGAATGCTTAATATAGGCAGAGTGAGGCTGTATTGTATTCAACAATTTAGATTTATTGTTCCACATTACTGATGCAACTATGGATCATAGGGTGCGTTTGAAACATTTATTATCAACTAGGGCTTTTCCTTTAGGTTTCCTTAATTCCTCCTTGTGTGTGTACATTGCCCAAGGTTTCCTGAGACTTGCATTTAAATCAGAAATTTCCATAAACCTTAAGTTGACTTGACTAATTAACTTAGCACATTGTTCTTTTGATTGAATACGTGCTGGTTTAATCGAGTCATAAATTTGCTTATAGGTCTATTTCAAATGCTCGTTCTTATCAATAAGCTTTGTCACCCTATGATCCAATTCAATATTAAGGGTTTCAATCTCTTCGAAGTCCTGTTTGATCTTATCCTTATCCATTTTCCCACTTAGAGATTAAATTCTCTGTTTCAACTTCTTAATTACCGTGTCTTTCTCTTGAGACTGAGATTTCAATTCATTTAATTCAAACAATTGATCAAAACTTAGAACACTTTGATTAGAAACAGGATTTTCCCTTTGAAAAATTTCCTGTTTAAGTTGAGTGTCAACTTTTAAAGAGATGCAATGTTTTTCAAGAATGGTAAAACTTTGACTGTTTATCGTAAGTTTCTTTTTTCAACAATCTGTTGAGGCTCAGTCACATAGTTTGAGACACTTTGGACATTCACGCACATGCACAGAATCATTATCCACAAAGAGTTCGCCTATTTTATTATAAAAGGTTCACAATATCTTTGCTCTTGTACTTGTTTCCAAGAGTCGTTCATTTTTGTTCAAAACATGATTTCATCTCGATACTTCAAATGTTGTTAAGACTCAATCGATGTTGTTTCCACAGCCTGTTCCATTTGATAGAAAGACATCTTGACTTCAGAAAGTTCATAACCAAATGTTGTTGAATGTGCATAAATAAGTCCTTCAGGCTTTGTACAAATGGAACTATTTTAGTGCCCTAAAACAAGCTTTGGTATGTTCGAAACCCCACGAAACCCTCGTGATAGTTTGTGGGTGTGGTCCTTTTATGACTAACATCAAAGTTAGCAAGATGGTGTTTAGTTTCTAACAAAACTCGTGTTAACTATGCTGACTTTAGGAGTTCTTTTGGAACTCAACATTGGTGGGTTAATAGAAAGTTGGTTCTGAAGGAATTCATAGAATTTGAGACAAAAGGCTTGTTCAGCAGATAATTCAGTTTGTGGAACAAATCATGTTGAAAAATCTTTATAAAGTTGGTTAAGAGCTGGCATAATCTATCGGATTTGAGTATCAACTTGCTTTTGTTTTCTAACATCAGTATATCCTTAATGGTTTAAGAGCATTTTGGAACGAGACTCTCTTCAGCAAGTGCTAAGGTCTCTTCTGAGTCAGAAATCACAATAGGATTAGTTTGAACAATAATATCACCAACATATAGCTTTGGTTTCGACTGCTGAGCTTTCTTGCATTAGAAGGGATTGTTGAAACCTAAAGCTTGTTTAGAGGTATGTAATCATTGTGAAAAACTGAGGTTTCCTAACATGTGAACTGTTTGTGCAGATTGTCTCTTTAAAACAATATTTTCTAGATGTTTGATCTGCTTTTATAGTGCTATTTCGTCTATCAATGGTTCCTAGATTCTTCTTTCTTAAATCATTTTTTAGAGAGTTAACGTTTGTAAATAAGATTCTTTTCTTTTAAATGTTCTGAAAGAGTTTGTATAAGAAGATCAATCTCTACAGACTGTGCACATGAATCTGAAATGTTATCCTTATTCCTTAAGTCAATATTTTGTCCTTCTTTCAAAACTTTAACTTGTTCCTTATATCTTTCAAGCTCAGCAGTTAAGGTATCATTGACACTCTTATTTTCCAGATTAGTCTTGGTACAATTAGCTACTTGGGTTTTAAGCTGTTCAATCACAGATAATATCAAATCATCTTGTTGTGTAAAAGAATTGGAATTTTGAACAGCTACCTATTGTGATTCAATCAGATACTGAGAATAAGGAATGATATTGCTATCACTAGTTATTTTAGTCTCTAAATGGTTCACAAATTTGATCGTGTCTGAAACAGTATATCCTGCACAACTTGATAGTCATATCATTATTACATGATCATGATTGTGTACCTCAGAAAGAGCATCTGAACCATAGTAGATAAATTTGCCATGAGAGCAACTTTGGCAGTGTTATGTTCATCACAATCAGAGTCATATGCATCCAAATCATCAGCTTGATAAGCAACATTGTGAGTAATGACAGTCTGTGTGCTTTGACCTTCAGGAATATCTGGATCTGCCAAAAAAGCTAGTTCCTCCTCATTTAGAATTTGACCATGTGCTTGAGCATCTATACAGCAACTAACTTCGTTCCTTAACCATAATCATCCCTTTTTGTCTGCTTGGGTAGGGTCACTGTCTAGACTTGGGCCTCCCCTTTGCAGTTGTAGGACAAATCAAACCGTCCCTGTTATTTTCCATGAATTGCTTCCACTGTGCTCATGGAGTGTAAGTCCTGAGACAGTCCCAGCAGCAAAAGAAGTGTGTCTTCCCCTGAATGTTGTAGTGTAACATCTATCCTTATTGATGTAAGTTGTTGCCTAGGTTAGACGAGTTATCTCAGGTTGATTAGATTGGTTGTAGGATAGCGGGAGGAGACAAGACTGCACGTCAAAATTGAATCATGTGATTCGATGACATCAATGGGATCATCACCCTAGCTCTGGGAAACATTCTAGAACAATTAGCCCTAGTCTTGGTGAGGGATAAAAATTACAGATTGTTGGTTATTTAGGGGAGGATTATTCCAATTTAGGGATGGATGATGATGGAGAATATACATTGTGGAGAATCTGATTTTTGGGGGGGAAATTTTGAAAATCATAGGATGGATAAGTTACTGAAAGAGGTGTTGATGATTGATGATGTTAGAAGGATTGTTGTGACTGATAAGGTGAACCATACTGTGGAGATGGATATGTTGAAGTGGTGGTTGAATGGTTGAGTGTTTTGGTAAGTGTGTTGATGAGTTTGAATAATGTTGACTGACTTATTTGGGATAGAGATGCAACTATAAGTAAGAGGATCGGAGTTTCGTTCATGACTTCAACGACTTTCATTTGCATGTTGTTCATTGTTGTTCCAAGATAAGCATGAGCTGATCAACATTGGTAGTATACAAAGTCTTCTTGACCAACTAACATCGTGACGAATTTGCTTATTATCAGGAAGTGTGTTAGAAAACTTGGTATTTAACTTGAATTGGCTCCAGATGGATTGGTTAGATGTTCTATCACTGAGTTAGATAGTGTGGAATTAAGTAGTTACTCGTGTATCGACTCTCTTTTTTGTAAGTGATTTATCAAAATCATCGTACAACTTACATCTCGTTCTTGCTTTGTTAAACGATGTACTCCTTGTTTTATGAGCAGTTTAATTTCTCCCAAAGGCTTGGCTATACGATGTTGGCCTCACAAGAGCATAGATTTCTGTTGGAAGGCCTTGAAGAATGATATAAATTGCTTTGATGTTCACAACAGTTGGATGACTTGCTACAGGGTGAGCTCAGTATATTCCTTTAAGTCTGTGCACCATCTACTGTGATTGATGGATTCCGACGAGTGGACCTGTTTCAATGAAGCTAGGATCTTCTACCAATGTGGTCTTATTCATCAATAAAGTTCCTTTTGCCTTTTCCATGAATCATACAAATGTTTTTCAAGCATCGGTGGTTCTTGTCACCAACGCTAGAGAAGTAATTTATCAGCAAAGTCGTCATTGTCTAAAGTGGTATCAAAAAGATTACTAATTGTTCTGTCGGTTCTGTAGAAAGAAATTGTGTTTGCATGTGGTTGTGAGTCTTGAAGTAATTCTTGAAAAACTACACGGATTTTACAGATTTCTCGACAAAACCGAGAAAAACAATTTAAAGTTTCACGGGATTATACATAGTCTAAGAATAACCAGTATTTATTTAGAAATTTAAGGTTTTGATAGTTTTGAACTAGGTTCGGTTTTCAAAGGAGGTTATGACTAGTTCGGTTGCCCAACGATTAAACTTGTTCGGTAGTCAAAGAATGACAAGTTCGTTCCACTGGTTCAGAGTTATCTAGTTCGGTTGTCAAATAAAAGAATAGTTTGATATCCACGAGGGTTACGATAACTAGTTCGGTTTGTCAAAACATAACGACTTAGTTCGGTTCCACTGGTTCGGTTATCTAGTTCAGTTGTCAAACAGAAAGACTAGTTCGGTTCGATGGGTTCGAAGATAACTGTTCAGATTCTACACATCCATACTAGATCGGTTTTTCCAAAAAAAACTGGTTCGGTTACTAGTCGGTTCACTCCCAACACAAACAAACTAGATCGGTTCCACTAGTTTGGTTCACTAGTTCGATTCCAACACAGATTGACTAGTTATGTTCTAACTCACATAACTAGTTTGGTTCCAACTAATAACAACTCGTTTGGTTCCAACTAAAATCAACTCGTTCGGTTTCAACTAAAACGACTAAGTTTGGTTATAACTATGACGAAACCAAAATTTTCAAATCAAAAAGACAGACATTTATTGATTGGTTTTTTGCAAAAAATATTTTTAAAACTTAGTGTACTAACCCTATAGAACAAGAAAAATAACAACTTAGGTTTTTAAGCAAAAATTGTAAATGTCAAGATTTTGTTCATTTGTAAAGGTTGCGAACACAAAGATCAAAAGAGACAAACATATAAAAAATAAAAACACTCCACTCCATGGCGTCTGATAGCAATTGACGACATATAGGAATCTATGATAAACATTTGTGTGGAATTAGAGAGATGAAGTGAGTGGAAGGAAGGTTTTGTTCTTATGAGAGAAAGTAAGAAAACATGAAAGATGATATATTGAAAAGTGAAATGACAATAACCAACCAACCACCTCTCCCAAGGCATGGGAGAGGTGTAATATTGTAGTCGTATGATGGTGGCCATAGGCCTTAACGGGCTTTCCATGCTGGGGCTAGACTGCTTAACCTGGGGACATAGATACAAAATAAAAGCTACGGCGCTAAGATACTTACAATTGGAAATGGCCGATACTTTCTTGTTTCCAACATTCTTCCCCCTAAGGGAGGGGCACTCCAATTTACAAAACTATAAATCCTAGACACACTATGCTACATCTTTAGTCTTCAGCTGGTAAACTTCATTTCTTGATTTTCCCTTGTGAATATGTTGTAGTAATCTTTGACTTTAGGCTCGAGCTTGTTTCTTTATCTTGATTTGTATGATAGAATGTGATCTTGAGCATCTTGAGATCATTCAACAATGGGTAATTCCGTCGCTATTCTTAATAGAATCGTTAGCTCCATCTTGTAGTTATATTAGTCCTGTGATGGTCGGCCATGGGCTTAACGGGATTTCCATGGCGCCTCTAGGCCACGGACTTAGCTTACTTAGACCAATCATTATAACGCAAACTATCAGGCTAAGTACTCTTTACAACTTGGAAGTGACCGATACTTTTCTTGTTTCCAACAGTCCTTGTTATAATCAAAATTTTAGTGATGACTAATCTACATTTTATTCTTATCAGCAAGAACAGTTTGACTGTTGTGAGGTCCATGGAGGTCCCTATTATAGCTCTGATTGTCAAACCAGGAACCCGCTTATCTATGAGCCTAATGATTCAAGATTTCCTCAATTTGCTCCTCGTGACGTTCCACACTTGTCTTATGAGAGCTTTCTCCCATCTCAAAGTCTTGAGGTAGGGCAGAAGTAGAGGAGGATGATCGGTTATGTTTCTTAGGTGACAATAATCCCTCAGGAAGAAAGAAGTCTTGAGGATTAGACATTGGAGATGAAGGCACAATAGTTGGAGGTGGGTGATTGAATCCCTTTACTATATATAAATATAAATATATGATAATGAGAATCAAAAAAATCTCAAATTAGTAAACCGGAAGTATGATTCCCGGATCGTTATCCCCAACGAGGAATGCAATTGAAAGGCGAGAGTCATTTTGATAACCGATGCTTGAATGGAACAATATTTGGATTGGTTTTCTAAAACTATGGGAAAATAAAGGCAAACACTTAAAAACAATTAAGGCAAAACTAATTTAACCTAAAAATGCAAAACGGGGATCATAAAAACGTAACCTAAAAACCCTAAATTATCAAAATTAAGTTCTAAAATGATCTTTTTGGCTTTTATAAGTCCTAATTAACTAAAAGATAAGAACTAAGAAAACTAGACCAAAAACGAAAGAAATTAGGGCTTAAAAACACTAAAAACGTGAACGGGATTCAATCCCGTTCTTTAAAAATTCAAATTTTGCAATTTTGACCCTACGAAAGCAAATCTAATTTTCCTAAGTCCTAAATGTTAAAAGAAAATTTTCTAAAAAGAATTATATTTTTTATAACTTTTTTTTAATTTTTTATGAATTAAAAACGATTTTAATAAAATTAAATGTTTAAAAATACTAAAATATTTAATAAAAATCTGGAAAAATTAGCAAAAGTAGCTTGAACAATGAAGAATCTAATAAAAATAAGCTGGGAAAAAAGCTTATCAAATAAGCTGTGAAATAAGCTAAAAACGGCTTATAAGCCAAAAGAGCCAAAATGTATATATGAGATTGATTTTGCAAAGTTAAACCGAAAAAGACCCATGGGCGAGTGGTAGTGTGTTGTGTGTATAAAACGTTTGGTTGAATTGGGGTAGAGGTCTCGGGTTCGAGTCCTGCTCACCCTTGGCTTCCCCTAATTCCCAAATGTTTTTTACTTGCCATTTTTTTACAACTTTTTA